>JAVQJF010055327.1:0-10317 GCA_036023855.1 Gadopsis marmoratus | reverse complement strand
ATTTAGATTTAGATATAACATTTAGATTTAGATATAACATTTAGATTTAGATTTAACCTTTTTACAAGTTTTCTGTCTCAAATGTGAGGAAAGTGAACTAAATGTGAGGAAAGTGATCTAAATGTGAGGAAAGTGAGCTAAATGTTCAAAATAAATCAGCAAAAAAACTGTAACTGAACTTTTACATTCGGCACCCCATAGGTATAGGTACCTAGAAAGTGCTTGAAAATTACTTAAATTTTATTTTTAAAAAGCTGTACGAACACTGATTAAGGTTACAGTAGCAGCAGCAATACTAATAATGGTGGCAGTTGTAGACTTTTTAGAAAGCAGCCATTTTGATGTGCTGTAGCAGGAACAGCACAGGTGTAATTAATTCATAAAAAATGAATGGTGGCTGCATTACATTTAGTTTTTAGTTCCAGGACTCTGATATTGTGGATGTGGCTCACTGGTATGGCTTCCTAGGACTTCCTAGGAATTGGTGAAGTGAGTCACAAACCTGTAGCTAGATGCTTGTAACCGAGAAACTCACCCACACTGATTATTTCTGAAATAGACTTGGAACCATTATCATTTTGATTGGCACTGCTGCTGGCCTCCTCGTATGCCTGCATAGAGTGACACTAAAGAAGAAATGAGCTTTCTTCATGGGAATTCCCATTAACGCAATAATTCAACAAGCGCAGAGTTACTTAGATAAGTTGAAACCTCTTTACTATAGTAATGTCAGGTTTATCAGGGTCATTGAGTGCAGCTAACCGTTATTGACACAATTACTGTGCCCTCAACTCACATTTCCTGTCAGCAACAGAACAAAAACAGAGTGCAGCAACATTACATTTCTTCTGTGGCACAACTTTTTTCAGCTGAGTAATAGTCACAGGAAAAGCCATAAGGTGATATGATCATTATAATATCAACAACTCCTGAATTTTTGCTAGCATAACAGTATGAGTGCATCCTTGCATTTCTGTAGATATACAGGTATTTGGTTCCAAAATGACAGTTTACCCCAAGGACTGGCTTAGATGTCATGACTATGGAGTTTGTCTAACTTACAACCTGTCAGCTGTGGGGAAAACACAGATGTAGATGCTAATTCAAAACTACAGTGTGTGAGGTGGCGAGAGGAGAGGCTGCACACTGGTCCTTCTCTTTTCCAAACTTGCTGACAAACCTTCCTTTTATAGAAGGGAAAAAAGGGGGCAGTGAACTGATATAATGTCTTTGAAATCTTCAGTGGGATTGGCAAAATTAACAACAAACTAACTGTGCTTACTCCTCTCCCCTGCAGTACGCCACCAAGACTGATCTGTAATAATAATCCCCAGCTGGAGAAGAAACAACATCTGGGAGTGAAGAGAAGGGGGAGGGCAAAGTCTCAGCAGGGTGGGCAGCAGATGGTGACACTGCAGCAGCACTTCTCCAGGTAGCACCTTCACCACAACAACAACTGGGCTGCACACACTGAAATACAATTACATACTCCACCACAGAAAAGGTAAATACCAATACCGAGATTTGAGACCGTAAAGATGAACTCAATCGATTTTACACATCAAAGTCTGTTTGAGGTCGTAAGGTCTAAAAGCAAAATGAGTAAATAAAATCAAATGATAATGTTTTTTCATAGTTTAGTCCTTTTTTAATGAAATTTGTGAGACAGTGTTGCCCCTCAGTGCACTCAAACCTTCACCCGTGCAACACTACAGGTTGCCAGTAAGGTGAAGTGAGGTTTTCTGTGAGGAACAATGTTCCATAAAGTTTCCCCTCCATCACAATAGCTCATATCAAGGTAGATTAAAAAGCCAATGGCCAAAAACCCAATGACAATCTGTCTATTCAAGCAACAAACGTAATGCACAGCATCTATCCATCAAAGCCCAAACACCAAATGTGATGAACTACTGGGCTTCTGTGGTGACATCTAACATTTTCATTAACTTGAGAGCCCACTGCAAGTAGAGGTTGCCTTCTGTTATTGGAGTTCCCAACACTAAAGCTTGATATGAAGTGTCTTATTGATCTCGCTTCCCAGCATGTGATAAAGGGATATAATAACCAAGCATTATGTCCAGCCAACTGTTGACGGCCCCTGATGACCCACGTTTGATCCCATCTGCACATGCTCAGCAAGGTATGAGATTGGCCCTGATGATTTGTGATTGTACATTCATTCACCCCTATCATGCAGAAGATATTTGATCTGCTGTGCAACAGTTAGGGAAATTAGACTTTTTTTTCTCTAACTTGGAGTTAACACAGGGTGATGTGTCAGTCAGCTGTAGAGCACAACCTGTCATTTAAAAAAATCTTAAAACATAACTATGCTTTCATAGCATTGGCAAATAGTTGTTCAAGTTTCCAGTAAATTGCATGCTTTGTTTAAATCACCACATTCTTGTATTGTATATTTTTAGGTCCATTGAATTTTGTTACAGGCAGCATAGCAGCCTTTATAAGGAAATGGACTGTCAGTGTTCTGATGAAATACTAATTTGCTTGTGGCATGCCTTAAAACACTAGACCTTTAAGTGGTGATGGTGAATCTCTAGAAGATCCTTTGTGTCTCATATTTTATTTGCAGACCAACTTCATCTCTAAAAACTTGAAATCGATGTTTTTAGATATTTTCCACATGACAAGATCTGGGCAGTTTAAATTTTATACTAGATCAATTACTGCTTTTTAAAGTCACAACAAACACCAAATCGTATCAAAGTCATTTGTCAGTGCACCACTTGTGCTGCTTTTTACCTTTTTTGTCTTTTAAATTTGACATCAAATTAGTTTTTGTAAAAGTAAAAAGTGATTGTTGAATCATAATAAGAAGAACAAATAGATCAAAGTGATCAAGTAGTTTCATTTAAGCATCTTTACTAAGATTTAAACAATTTCCTCTTTGAAGTAGAATTCAGTTCAATTCAGTTTTATTTATATAGCACCATATCATATCTAAGTTATCTCAGGGAACTTTGTCATACAGAGCAGGTCTAGACCGACTCTTTATTTAGAGAGACCCAACAATTCCCACCATGAGCAGCACTAGGAGACAGTGGCAAGGAAAAACTCCCTTTTAAACAGGCAGAAACCATGAGCAAAACCAGAACCAGGCTCTGGGTGGACGGTCATCTGCCAGGTTGGGTTGAGAGAGAGAGAGAGAGAGAGCAGGAGGAAAGAGAACACGGTGATAGTGATGTACATAGTGATGTAATGCAATTATAGTAATGGTATTGATGTTAACATTAATAAAAAATAGTACTAATAGCAACATAATAATAGTAATACTAATAATAAGAGCAATAACTATAATAGCAGGAACATGGAGGTGGCTACAAACACAGAGTCAGACTCTACAGCTCCAGAGGCAGAAATGCCTGCAGAAAGCAACAGAAGGAGAGAGAGAAGAGAGAAAGAGGGAGAGAGGAGGGAAAGCACACAACTACAGGAAAGGGAAGTCATCGAGTTAGTAATCAATGGCATAAGAGTGCGTACAGATGAAGAGGAGGAGAGAGGAGCTCAATGTATCATGGGAAGTCTCTCAGCATAGTCAGCTCTGCTATAAGCTTTATCAAAGAGGAAAGTCTTAAGCCTACTCTTAAATGTGAGGAGGGTGTCTGCCTCCCATACACAAACTGGAAGCTGGATCCACAGGAGAGGAGTTTGATAACTGAAAGCTCTGGCTCCCATTCTACTTTTAAAGACTCTAGGAACCACCTAGGAGCCCTGCATTCTGGCAGCGCACTGCTCTAGAGCTCTTTCAGATATGATGGTGCATGACCATTAGGGACTTTGTAGGTTGAAATTCTATTCTGGATTTTACAGGGAGCCAGTGTAGAGAAGCTAATATTCGAGAAATATGATCTCTTTTCATGGTTCTTGTCAGTAAACGTGCCGCAGCATTTTGGATCAGCTAATTAATGGACTTGGATATTAAGGGCCTGATAATAGGGAGTTGCAATAGTCCAGCCTAGACGTATCAAATGCATGGACTAGTTTTTCTGCATCTTTTTGAGGCAGGATGTGCCTGATTTTTGCAATGTTACATAGGTGAAAAAAGTTTGTTTTAAATGGGACTTAAAGGACATATCCTATCCAGATAACTCCAAGATTACTTACGGTGGTGCTGGAGGCCAGGGCAATGCCATCTTGAGAATCTATATCTTTAGATAATGTGTTTTGGAGGTGTTCAGGGCCAAGTACAATAACGTTGCATGGCGTGCATGGACAGTTCCTCATTAACACGTTCAAACTCATATCAAGCTGATAAATTGGACTTATACCAGCTTAGTGCGATGCCTTTAATGCCAATTAAATGTTCCAGTCTCTGTAAGAGAATGTCATGGTCAATGGTATCAAATGCAGCAAGATTTAACAAGACAGGTACAGAGACAAGACCCCTATCTGATGCAATTAGGTCATTTGTAACTTTCACCAGTGCTGTCTCTGTGCTATGTTGCACTGTAAGTCCTGACTGAAAATCCTCAAACAACTTATTGTTGTGTAGGAAGCCACACAACTGATTGGCGACTGCTTTCTCGAGGATCTTAAAGCGAAAGGGAGGGTTAGATATAGGTCTATATTTTAATAAAACCCCTGGATCAAGAGTGGAATTCGGTTTGCCCTTTGAGATTTTAAACTCAAAGAATCCTTGAAAGCAGTATTCCTTCTACAACCACCACATACATTAATTTTGTTTCAGGTCAGTGGCAGTGACTTGGGCTGGAATGCCAATGGCATGCTCAAAATCAGCAGCTATTGCTAATGGCTGTGCCACATGCCTCACACAGGGGAACCAGCTGCTCTGAAAGTGACAGGGCAAAATGTCACTGCATACAACATTATGGGGAACTTGGTCAGCGTCTATCAAGCATACACTGTCCAGAGGGAAAACAATTGCAAAATCACAAGGCAAGACTACACTGATACGGTGGGAGCCATTTGAACAAATGTCAGCTGCTGTATTATGGGTTATTCGAAGCCTTATTAATATGTGGTAGTATTACATGTCCAAGGACTATGTCAATTTTCACACAACAACGCTGTGCAATAATAAAATAGGAAAACTAAATCGAAAACGGAGTTTTGATGGCTGTGATGCACTTTACTGTGGTCATGCTGTATATAGCAGTCGCTTCACAGCGCGCTGAAACATTGATTACAACATAATTTTTAGGCATTATTTTCAAAAAAATTCACATTCAATTTGGGTTAGATAATACCTGAAATCAAACTTGTGAAAGAGGACACAGGCAGTTGTTTTTAGCAAAAAGGCCTTTACAAGCCCACCGTACATTTCCAAACAGCAGACAGACGAGGCTAGCGACTAGCTGGTGAACATAGTGGAGCATTTAGCAACTTAAGAGTCAAATATTTCCCTCAGGAGTAGTTCGGAGACCAGAAGCAATGCTAAAAAGAGTGTGAATATTGCACTTATACTCATCAAGTTTATTTACTTATTTACCTGTTATATTTACAGTATATACAGTACAACACATAATTTATATCTTATTCATACACCAACATTTACTAATTGGGAACTGATAATGTAGGTCAGGTTGTTTCAGGGTCAGCTGATCTGATGATGATGATAATGATGTCGACTGTTCCTGCAGTCATCACAAATCATAAAATGTTCAGATCAAAGTGAAATGGCCCTTTAACATGAGAATCTCCATCAGCAGGTTTATCAACTTCACATTCACTCGGTTCTATACCTTTGCATCCAATTACCGACTTCATTACTGTATCCACTGGGCTGGAAAAATTACATTGTTCCTCAGACATGGTTAATTTCACCATTCAGTGTCTGCCTTGTCATAAACTATTACATGGAAGCAACTTTGGTCACTGATCCAAACATAAACGAAGGCGTATCCCCACCATCAAATTTCCAAACAGAGGATTGGACTCTTCCATCACTCCCAAAGCAAATGATGTGTCTTTTAATATGTGTACTTGTGAAAAATGAGAACTAAAAAATCCAGTATCTTCAATTATGATCAGGTTAGAAAAATAGATTCAAAGCTTTTTCAAATGTTAACCCCAAGACTCCATTCATTCCTGTTGAAGAATTAATGTTAACTTTTATTGATCGTGGAATGAATGTGTTCTGTGAAGTCTTTGACTCTCTAGCACTTCCTCCCATCCAGTGGGCTACCCTGACCAGTTTTCTTCTTGAACACAGCATGGAGGAGATGGTGCGAACACTACTACAGAACCAGGACTCTCTGGAAGGGCCCAAGGTGGACCCCTTGGACCTGATGAAAGCATACAAGGTACAAAAGAGGCCCCCAGTCACCACTAGATAGTATGTTTGGTCGTTTGGCATTATTTTGGTTTTATATCACTGATGCTTATGTTGTTGTTCTTTTTTTCACTGATGTAATACAGAATTTCAATTAATTTCAATTTTATTTATATAGCGCAACAACAGCTACACTAATAACCACATAGCAGCAGCAGGCGGTCTGCATCCACTCGACGAGACCCGTGTTCATCCAGACTGCGCAGAACCAGAACTGTAATACCAAAATATGTGAACAATTAAGATAATCTAAATTGCAGACATAACACTTTAGAAACCCCTAGGGATGATTTACCATTAGATAAACTATTAATCTCACTTTGGAATGGATTTTGAAGCCTTTTTACAATGTAACCTTACCCACAAATAGTTAACCCAAAATGTAATAGTTTACCTTGTGGTGACCAGCTATGTCCCCAGATGGCGATGAGTCCACACAATGTGACTGTGAGAGAGATTTCTGTCCCCATCACATGCAAGTCACACAAACATTACATGATCAGCCCTGATGCAGTTTATTATTTGTGTTGGTGTGGATGAATGTTCCAAACATAAGTACTAATGACCAATATACCAAATGCAAACAAGACTCATAATTCATAAAACTAATTACTCAGGGTTCAATCTTATCTTGTCTCCTATCCTTATTATGCCACCATCCATCTTTCTCTTTTGTTGTTTTGCTTTTTGTGAATCAAGGCTTTATAATATTTGGTTTGTGCTGCTTTCTACACTAATCTTTAATGCAAAGTTCTAAATAATGCAACATTACATTACAGACCAATAAACATTGCATTATGTCATCTCAAGCTCATGCAAACAAGTATGAAGCTACAGTAATAACTCAGACAGAATAAAATACTAGCGCACAAAATGTATACAACCGACTGAAATTAAGTAAAGATGTTAAACAATCATTATCACCACATGGACACAAGTATGAATTCGGAAAAAGACAGCGAATTGTACCCAAAATAAAGAATAGAAATAAATTATGTCCCACAGTATAAAAGCACAATAAGCTCAATCTTTACATTATGTTTTTTATTAAAGAGCAATATACAGTATCAGTCAAAGCCGTAGAGTACTTCCATACAGATTATTGTGAGTGTCTTCCTGGTTGAGGAGCAAACCTGAAAGTCTGTCATCTACAATGGTACATTTCTACTAAATAGCTGCAATTCAGTGTCCATTTATTTATTTATTTTTGTCAATTTTATACTAACTTTCAGCAAATTGGGATGAATCCAGTCTTATTTAAAACCAAGAACATTTCCTAGAGTTAGCATTTAGCATTTTCTGGGAGGAAAGTCAAGGCTTTAAGTGAATCACTTTCTTACGAATGCTGAATCATGGACATACAGAAATCCTCCGCAGTAGGAGAATGATGTTGTTGTTCAACAGAAAGCATATGACTTTGACTCTGGAGATAGCAAGTCGTGTCCTCTCTCCTGGTGTTAGTTGTCTAAACTTTACCAGAGCTTGATCATAAAGAAGTAGATCAAAAATGCTAATACAGTATTAAGGATGAAATTGTCGTATGACAAACCACTTCTCCTGTAATTCAGTTACATTTTATTTATATAGCATTATATCATAACAAAGTTAACTCATAGCGCTTGTTAATATAGAGCAAGTCTAGACCATCCCTATATGTTGTGGTGGACCGGGAGATGTAGGCGTGACCCGACCCACCTCCTGGCACCGGCACCGACAGCGATTGGGCCAAGTGGTGGACGGCGTGTACACCCTGGTCCACAGATTGCAGCCGCTGGGCACCTGGGAGTGGACACACGCCGCTGGGCACCTGGGAGTGGACACACCTGGCGCCCATGACGCTGATGAGCCACACGATCGGGAGAGGACCGACATAAAGGGCGAAGGGAAACGAGAGCAGAGGAGAGGACAAGAGGATCGTAAGCGAGCGGGACCCAAACAGACAGAGGAGAAGGCAACCTAAGCGATCGGATAAAGAAAAGAAAAGAGCAACCTGTCACGGACGCGGAGGCAAGATGGACGTGCGTTTTCCTGCACAGACTAAGACTGTTTGTTTTTTGCTTTGTGCTTGATCACAATAAACAAACTTCACGTTTGATCTGTCGGCTGATGTGGGTTAATTGTGGTGTGTCAGACCTCTCCGCCCCCGGGCACGTCACAATGTATAGACCCAACAACTTCCACCACGTGCAAGCGCTAGGCGACAGTGGCAAGGGAAAACTGCCTTTTAACATGCAGGAGCCTCGAACACAACCAGACTCTAGGTGGGCGGTCATCTTCAACGACGAGAGTGAGAGAGTGTACAGTTCCACATACAGATGTAAGGCAATGGTAGCTTCAATGTTATTGATGTAAAAATTAATAACTAATAGTAGTAGCAATGCAAAAACAACAACACTAATAATAAGAACAGTAACAGTGGTAGCAGCAGTCCAGCCTGTATTCAAATAATGGTCGAGTCTCAAAGGTGTGCTCTGGCTGTTTGGTATTTTTTGCTATGCCCAGCTGTGAGGTATCTTAGGCCAGTGATGAAAGAAGTGTTGAGATCGTTTACTTAATTAAAAGGAGGAATAATATTCTGTTACAAGTAAAAGTCCTGCTTTAAAATGTGTACTTTAAAAGAGTATTAGCAAAAAAAGGTATGCAACAGAATGGCCCCTTTCATTGTAATGCTATAGTACCATATACTATATTATCAATTTACTAATCCAAAATCATTACTATTAATGTTGTAGGTGGTTGAGGTTGAGCTAATTTTAACAACCATACTTTATATGTATTTGGTAGTTCAAACCTTAACAATATATAATTTTAGAATTCAGTATAGGTATAATTTTAATCTGAAAAGTAACTAATAAGTTATTATTAGTGTAAAAAGTACAATATTTCCCTGTAAAATGTAATGGAGTAGAAGAATGGAAATTCTCAAGTACAAGAGCATCAAAATTTTACTTGAGTACTTAAATGTACTTAGTTACTCGAACGGCGCAAACAGGAGGGAGGTGCATTCAAGAAGTTTCTGGAAACAAATTAAAAGCATAAAAAAATATTTTGAAATCGATTTCCAACCAGTAGATTAGGCTCAAGTCTGTGTCAAAAATAACGTGTGGTTAATGTGGTTACAGCAGGAACGCTAATGAGTAAATGAGCCTCATTTATCTATAAAATAAAATGAGTGACTCTTGTCTACAGCTCTATGAAAAGCTCCTTCAGTTCATGATATCCCTGCAGCCATCTGAAGGCAGCCGGACACATATGTTGATAAATCTGCAGCCTCTGGTTTGAGAAGTGCCTTGCCAGAGCTTAGTGCCATTACACACCACCATCAACTGTGTGTACCTTCATTAAATCATGTGCAAATGACACCAGGCTGCTACAGAATAATCAATAATGCATCCTCTGAACACATCAGATTGGTCAGTTAGAGATCGATTCTCTTCTTATTCTCTATAGTTTGAGGGGCGAAATCAGCCCTACAGATCAGTGAATCACAATAATAAGCTAAAAAAAGGCTGCAAAAGCTGCAAAGTAAGGTGTTGTTTTCCAATAAGATTGACAGTAATTGCTGTCACATTACAGGGGGACATATGATTCAGTGTTAATAATGAAAGTATGGGTTGATGAAACTTTGAAGTGAAGCAAAGTAGACGTTGTTTTATTTTAGTAGTGCACACATTCAGTATGTTGCTTTTAGGGCCCGAGCAGGAACCCTGCAAGGACCCTATTGTTTTTGTTAGGATGTTAGAATCGCCTCAAAAATGAGGTGCTAGGGGTGCTCGAAAAGCTGTAAAAATTTGCACACGTCGGGCTTGGCGAAAATAGCGATCTGGTATGGGCTCGGTGCATGGGGCAGAGGGATAGCGCCAACTACGGGTTTAAAAACAACCTGTTCACTCCTTTGTCTTTGTCCTACACGCACCAAATTCGGTACACTTGTGTATCGTGTCCAGACAGACAAAAAAGGCGTAGAGGTCATTTTCCATCAGACCAACAGGAAGTCCGATATATTG
>JAVQJF010055325.1:0-15070 GCA_036023855.1 Gadopsis marmoratus | reverse complement strand
GGATGGAGAGAGAGAGAGAGACACAGACAGACAGACAGAAAGGGTTTGTGGGTAACTTCATCTCCCATCCTGGTTCTGTGAGTCCAGTTTCTGCGAAGGTGACCTGCTCTGCCACATTTCCAACAAACATCGTTTCCTCCTCTCATCCCATCCTTTTTGACATTCCTGCCTCTTCCAGCTGGGGAATAATAACAGGAGCAAATCTGAAGGCTTTCAGTCACATTTTCAGGTTTCTTCTCACGACGTCTGAGCAGAAGTCTCTGAGCTTTGTCATAGTTTGGACAAACTGGACAAACTGTCTTTCCCAAACTGAAGCTGGTTGTTTGTTGTGTGTTTCCGGGTGAAATAATCAGCAAATGTCATCTGGTTTTTGCACACAAGCGTTAGCTAGCTAGCTAGTTAGCTGTTAGCTAGCTAGCTAACAGCGTCACAGCACATTCCTACCTGGCTTTGTCTGGTGATGTTAAAATGTAACTGTCATCGAGATTATGGGTTTCAACTTTGACTGGTTTCATTTATGTGGTTTCTCGGGCGCATTCATTTTTTTTAATTTTCATCTATCCATTTGGCGGTACCACTTCCACCTCGGCCCACTAGATGGCGCCCCCTGAGGCACAGCGGTGGGCGTAGTCGGCCGCTCTAACGCAGCCACCCAAAGTGACTGAACCCCACCTCCTTAAGAGGAGGAAGTAAGAAGAAGCCTCCCATCTGCTGAGTTTGTATTGAATGAATGATGATCATTGGATTAATCAGATCTTAGTTCCTCTCCCACGATCAGGCCGCAGACTTTGACAGGAATATTAAAACTTTGCCACCAAACATTAAATCCTTTAATGGCATTTAAGGGTGAATATCAGTGTTTCTGCATCAAATGACTTTCCTCAGCATGCGAATAGTTAGATAGCATAGTTGGATTAGTAATAATGATAATTCCACTTGTTTGAACATTTGAACGTGTCATTTTCTTGGTTCCACACCCTAAATATTCTGCTTCCTGAAACCTTTTAGTTCCTCTAGCTTTTGGATCTTTCGTGGTCTTAAGATCCAGGCAGAGGTCACGGAGGTTTTTTACTGAGCGGGAAACCAGCCGAGAAGATCCGACACATCGTTCAGTGACTTTAATGGGCCAACCGTGTCCGTCTGTCCTTAAACTGACAGGAAGCCGCTCCATTTCATGAGGAGCTTGTCCTCCGTCAGACATGTCGGGTAGATTTGTGTCCCCGCGGTCACAAGAACCAACTCGACATTTTGGCTTTTGAAATTGAGCCCCGGTCGTCTGCAGCTCTGCACTACGGCGACATGTTGGCTGCAGCCTCCAATCAATCGGTCACGCAGCATGAAGGTAAATGCCCGTCACACCTGCGCTAACGCGAGTCGAGGCTGACTGGAGTGGAGGCGGATGGCGCCAAATCCCCATTAAATACCCTGTCGTCCAAACCGGAGGAGACAAGCTGAGGCAGCTGTAGCGTGTGGTGCTGACCTGAGGCCTGAACCACCCAGCAGGACGCAGGGTCACTGTTAAACCTCAGGTTTAACTCTGGGTTTCTCCTGGACCGGCCGGGTCCAGGCTGAGCAGACAGAAGCTCGAAGGAACAAACACTGGAACAAAGGAAGTGCACGTTGGGAGGCTGCCGAGGGAACGAGCTGCAGGTGAGGAGGTGGGGTGGACAGTCTGAGGACCCCTGGTGGACTAGTGGAGAATAGCACTGGGATATAGAGCACACACAGTATTTATTCTGATCTCTTCCAGATGTTTCTCTCAGGGAGACAGTTCCACTAACAGAACGTAGCAGCTAAAATTCACAGTGTGGAACTTCAGTCACGTATTCCTGCAGGGATGTGAACTACGGCAAATGAAGTGGACGCGAGTTAAGATGATTTTTTTCTACTGTTCCTTTATATTTATTTACAATCACAGAGAAAATAAAATAAAAAGAAAGAAAAGAAAAAACGACCCAGAAGGTTCCTCATTAATGATCATATAGTCCGACATTATGCAGCGAAAGAGACAAATTCAAGTCTTCAAGTTGGTTTTAGGTCTCTTTTCTTTTCTTTTTCCTTCCTTTTGGGGATGTGTTTATGTCAAAATGAGCGACAGGAAAGTTGCAAATCTCAGCTGTAGGAAACGTGATGAAACGGGTCTTACAGTCGCAGCTGTAAGGGCACAGCAGCCACGTCATTTCATCGAAGTCGTATTTCTCCAGCAGAATGTCATTCCTGGTATGTGGAGACGGCTTAGGAACAGCATTTAGACCACGGTGTGTGTTCACCCGCAGGTTCGACTGCACCGAAAATACTATAACAGCTGAATGAAGAATTCAATTAATTAAAGATTAAAGAAGCTGAAAATTTTAAAAGCTTTGGGCGGCGGCTCTGCTGGGGAGTTTGGTCCTGATGCTGCCTGTTAAAATACCGTTTTCTTAACACATTTAATAATAATAACTAACATTTATATTTCTACAGACCATTCCTGAAGCCGCTGGTTCAACGTTTAGAGCCGGACCGACCCATTAAGGGATATAACGAGAGACAATAATGGAATAAAAACACACCGTGGCCATTTTTGCCAACTTAACGAGCTCAGAGACGGGCGAAATCATTTAGGTCGGCTAAAGTGATTTACTGCCTTGTATGAAACAAGAACTCGCAGGATTTTGGGGTAAAAACTAAATAAATCACATTTAGCAGTCCTATTAGATTTGATGAGTTAAACAAAATGAATAAAGTCACAAACTGCGACACGTATCTTTGAACAAGCTGTTCCTCGACAGTTTGCACCTGGTCTTTTACATCGTGTCTCACCCCTCCTATATTCGGACATCATACACCTGAAGGCCGGTGAGATCCAGCCCTTCCTGATGCTCGAAATGACACCGAAATCTACCCTGTGGTACTTTATTTACTGTACTCTGTTTAAAGACAGAGTTGAAAATGGCAGCATGTCGCCGTAGCCAGGTGAGGTTTAGTGAAGACAAAAAGCTGCCAAAGCTTCTCCTGCAGCAGCGATGGTTTCTCTGCAGGTGAGGCGTTCAGGTGCAGCTTCACTGACAGCTGACGTGATGAACGCACGCTCATCAGTCCGTCCTTCATTAAAGCTGCAGGTTTTCCACGTCAGCTTTCCTCTTCCGGCTCTTTCTCTGATCATCTGGCAAACAGTTCAAAAGGCTTTTCTTCCTGCTTCTTGCAGGCGTCTTCCACCAATCAGGACACTGATAGCATCAAAAACGTGCCCTGCCAATCACGACAGCATCCTGCAAGTGTCCAGTTATCGACATCCCATGCTTTTAGGAGTCTGTTCACACTGATACAGGCTGACAAAAATAACATTCATGTTTACAAATGAGTGAAAATATAATAGCTATTTTATTTGAAAAGTCTGGACCCCACATCGTCTGCTGTGAAAGATTCTGGCGCTTGTGTAGTCGGACAAATGTATTCGATGACCCCTGCTGTACAGTGTTCACCCACACAGCCGGCTTCGGCTCCATCACACACGTACTGGTGCTGTATGTCTTCACCCGGAGGCGGCGCGGCTAAATATAGGCCACCCGTTGTTGTACACACACCTTGACAACCTGCGATCACACTGGGCTCATCTCATTATGCTGCTTGACGGGATTTCACCACATGCAACACGAGTTTAATTAAGCTGAAACTTATCAGTCAGTGGAGCGTGAGTGGACGGGTATGTAAATGTGCGGCGGCGCGGTGCATAATGGGATGGATGTCATTAGCCGCTAAATAAATGGCGGCGTGTTAACATGATTACCGGCGAGCTCGTCTAGACGGGAGAGGTGAGATCAGCTGTGAAGATGATGTCACACACACACAAAAAGAAAAAAAACACCCAGACGAGTTTCCTTTTAACCCTAGAATCATCATCATCATCATCATCATCATCATCATCGCCTCTACGCGTAGCGTTCAACAAAACACAGAATCACTTGCAGGTCGCTCATCAGCCATGTCCAAGAGAAACTACAAGAAATCTCACATGGTTCAGTAGATTTAAACCTACAGGAACTTTCCAACAACATACCAGGACCCTCAACGTTCACCTGGAGAGGCAGAAGAACAAGGAGCTATACTCCACCATGTAGCCGACCTGTTGACCTTTAACACGAGAGTCACGCTGTTAGCAGGAGTCGAGTATCAAGACTGGAGACGAGGATTCGGCTAAAACTACTTAAAACTCTTTGAACTCTGTAATAGAAATGGTCCTCCAGAGCCCACGTTGGTAGTTTAGCTCATTTCTTTGGAGTATCTTCAAATTTCTCTAAAATCTGTGCAACATAAGCTAAAAGGTTATGTCAGCCAATAAACCATAAAAATTGATAAAGATATTGAAATTGTGTCAGAAGTAAAAATACAACCAGACATGTTTGTCATCACATTTTACTAAATAAACACAAAACATATCGATCCAAAACTGTTCTGACATTAGAAACATCAACTAAATATTTGCATGCATTTTTACCGCCTTTTTGCGCCGCACGTAAGTTACTGTGATGACATCATCAACGTGCGACAACGTGTTGATGCAGAAGACAGAAGCCTGAGCTTTCAGCTGCAAAAAGGACGAAGGCTCGAGCGTTTATGGTTTTAAATGTTTGCATCAGTGTAAATTTTTGTCAGTGCAAACACGATTCAGAGATGTAAATACATTAACATCTAATTACTAAATATGAATAATTATACGTGCAAATGGTGATGAACATGAAAAAATTACAACTAAGTTTACTTTCACAGCGTCGCGGCGACTCCTCTTCGCCCTCCTCTTCCTCTGCACAGAGTGGACGGAGCGCTTTGGACAGGACGTTCGACACCGTCGGCTCCGTCACACTGCCGGGCCTGAACTGCCTTCAGACATCTGTCGAATACAGAGAGGGAGGAAGAGGAGGAGGAAGAAGAGGTCAGAAGGTTGCAGACTGTAGGAGAAGAAAGTGACGCCCTCTGAAAACATAAACAGGTTCAGTTTTGATGGATTCTTTTATCATTATTTGACGCCGGGCTTTGTTCAGATCAGATCTCCAAGACAGACGGTCCGCTCGGTTATTTGCAGGCGGTCAGATCGGATCGGCAGCATGAGAATCATGGATCTCCATTCCATCATCTCGCCAGAGAAACAACTGCAGTGCAGAAGTCCAGACGAACTCGGGACGAACTCGGAACTCTGGGTTTGGTCCAGCATCAGAGGACAGAGACTGCTGGTCTTGCGGCCTCTCAGCCTGGGAGTGTCTTGACTGTTTGTACGTCTTTATGTGCTGTGAATTTGTTTTAAAGGTGTATCTCTGTGGCTGATTTTAGGCAGCTCGGTGGTGGGGGGGGGGTTGTTCGAGGGGGTGGGGCGTAACAGGAGCCGACACTCACATCCTCAAAGAATGTGGACCTGAGCGCCAGTCAGGCTGATTAGTTGATAGAAGTTGTGTCAGAAGGCTGGATCGAAACAGGAGAAGAAGAACAGGTTATAAATTAAATCCACATAAATATATATAGAAACACCTGCACGAACGCGTTCCTGTGTGTGAGTGTTGTTGATGTGAGAAGAAAGAAGACTTCCTATTGATCTAGGTCACAGGAAGTGATGCTTAGAGGTCCACTCAGCTCAGAAGGATCCACCTTATCGCCTCCAACAAACAGGATGCTGGACTTTGTGTCCATCTGTATGATCAGTAGGCTGCCTGCCCCCCCCCCTTGAAAGTCGAAGATTCGAATTATGAGTCGGAGACCCCTCAGTCGACTTCAAGTCAAGCAGTCGTTTTGTGTTTCATTCTTTGTTTTTCGTCCGTCGGTGTGCAGTGGACATCTGGCGACATTTCGGTGCCCAGAAGTAGCTGCAGAGTGAGCGCTCCGCTGCTCGGACTGAAAATCATCCGCTCAGAACAACCTGACACGATATCGTCTCTGGCTTCTCTGTAACTCTGTGTCACGGTTTAATAAAGCGGTGCTTGATAGTCTGAGCCAGTTTACAGTCCTACTGATCAGTGTGTTCCAAGTGTGAATAAAGAAAAACTCAACTGTCAGTCCTTTCGGGTCTGTAGCTGATGTGTTGGTCGTTCTCACCTTCAGGTATCACACAGACTTACACACCAGGCCTGGAGATAAGAAGTTTCCATACTGTGATACAGTTAAGTTAGTACCAGATGAGATCCTCAGACACCCAGAGTCAGGACAGATGGTTTAAGTTGAGAGGGGGGGAGGTGAGCGACAGTTACCCTCCATCTGTCCGAAATGTCACACAGCAATCTGAGAACCATCAACTGAGGAACACATTTCTACCAGACATGTGTGTGTGCAGCAGATGAATAACAGGCTGTAAAATGACATTTTAAATTGAGTGGTATTTCCCTTTAAGTACAAAGCTGAACGTCACTGCTTCAAGGTGACTGACACGTTTCTGACAGACGAAAACTGTGATTACTTCCCTCTGTACGTGCACACGCACGTGCACACGCACGACGACAGCAATAACAATCATGTGGACGGATGAATGAAAATAAGAGAAACCTGGCAGTTAAACACTCGATGGACTCTTCAGTGTTGGAACAGTGCCACGCACACGCACACGCACACACACACACACACACACACACGCACACACACACACACAGAGTCTTTGAAGCTATTTCTTTCCACTCTGCCTCTAATAATGGTGTTTTCAAAGAGCTGTCAATCAGCTGGCAGCCGCCTGCTCACCTGCAGACAGGCAGCGTGAGATGTGAGATTTTCCATGTTGGCTTTCCAAACAAAAATAAACTTTGTCGGTTTGTTTAGACGGACTGAATGGAAATGCAATAAATAATACGTATTTTTCTGTGTCACCAAAAAGTTTTTGCAAGAACTTTTATTTATTTTTTTTTTACAAGACACAGAAATTAGATCCAACTCGGTCCCAGTGTCGAGCCTTGGGAACATCCGCTGAGAACCAAGTGAGCCACGGTGCGCCTCAGAGCGCCATCTAGTGGGCCGCCACATGGTTAGATTAAAATGGGGGGGGGGGTGAATATTGTAACTGACCAAACATTGTGAGCGCTCGCATTCAGTTCGATTTGCTCTTAATCGCCACGAGGTCATTTCATTTCTCAACAAAGTCAAGTTGAAGTTGAAGTGAAGCCTTTCAGGATGGAGATGTGCTCCACGTGGACAAGCAGCTGATGCACCAGCAGCGAGTGCAGCGCACGACGCATTTGTTTATTCATGTCGTTTTCCGAAAGCCTCACATTCTGAAGATGGAATCCAAGCTTTGGAAAATGTGCCAAAGGCGAACTATTTGCTTGTGATTTGTTTTTTTCCCGTCTGAAATCCAATCATCGGCGTGTCCATACTGACACACGTCAGAGAGCAAAGCTGACAGTAAGTGCGAGCTGCTGGTGTTATTAGTGCTGTCAGCACGTCGCCGCGGCCTCACAGTGTGGCTGTCACTTTGTCCCAGTCTGCCAATAAATAAAGAAATCAATCCCCTGCTGCCCACCAGACTGTTGACGGGATTATTTTGGCTTTGCAATCAGAAATATTTAATTTTAATAAAACTTCTCAGAGGCCAGAAAAGAGTGTTGCCATCTCAGCGTGGAGCCTGTGGTACGAGGGTGCAGCACCAGGCAAACGACACTTTCCGCGTCGGCATGGCCACGCGGGGCAGCACAGCGTGGCCACCTCAAAGCTCTCATTTCTGCTGAGACAAGCGAGGAGGGATCTCTGAGGAGCCGTGAGCGAGGATACGCGAGAGAAGCCTTTTACCGGCTGTGATCGGCTGCTGAAGCGGACGCCGCTTTACGTGACGCTTCAGGTGTAAATCGTGTCTCATTTCTTTAAAGACATATTTCCTCGTTCCTTTTCCCGTCGCACGACTTTCCTGGCGTCTCTCTGTGCAGGAGGGACTAAGACGCAAGGAAAACGTGGACACACTTGGGATGTCCCCTGTGAGGGACGAGGGGGAGGACGGGCCTTTTGTAGGTGGATCAGATCATCGAATGACTGAGGAACTTCCCGACTCAAAGATCAGAAGCCGAGTGCACAAAGAAACTAACCAGCATCATGAACATGACGCTCTGTCGACTTCCATTTGATTCTTATAGATTTTGCAGAGACAAGTTCACGTCTCTCACGTGCGTCCAAATCCAAGAGCCCGGAGAGTCCATGTCCCCCTTACTGACACTATAAACACCGAACACAAGAATCAAACCTCTCAGTCCAACTTTATTCAAGCACACATTGTTAACTAATTATCTGACATTCAGTGGTTCCCTATGCACATTGTGCAGAGAACACCGACAGCCTCCTCGCTGCGAGCTGAACATCAGTCGGAACCCAGAGCGGCTGAGAAGCAGGAAGTGCTCCTCTAATAAACAGTGAAGCGTGCAGAAATCCAGCCCTGCAGGCTCTTTCTGTGTTTTGGAGGGAAAGTGACAGAGTCAGTAGATTCTATATTAAGATCTTCTCCTCCGACAGCCAGTGTTTCTACCCCGAGTCATCCCTCTCTCCTCTGCTGCTGTCAACACGAGGCCGGGCTGAGATATCAGGCTGACGGCCTGTTTCTAAAAATCTGTTGTCAGCCGGTCAGTCTGCTGCCGATACTTTCTTATTAACTCCATTTCTCACAAAAACTACATGTCTTTTTTATTATATATTCTATGTAGTTTTAATTATTCCTGTCTCCTAGAGGTCCAGCAGTTTTATTCCAAACCAGTGAATATCCTTAAACTATGCGATCCGCCGTGAGGAGACGTGCCGTCACCCAGCAAGAAGAAGTCAAGGTACAGAAGCCCAGATGTGTCAACCAGGAGACAAAGTGTGGGAGAAAAAAAAAGGTTGTTTTTCTGAAGCGTCATCTGCTGTGGACGTCAGAGTGCTGGCCTGTGGTTTCCTTGCTGCTTCTCGTCTAATCCACAGAGGGATTGTGGGTGAATTTAGTTCAGAAATCTGTGACCCTTTTCCTTCCAAACACCAGAAAGTCAACAAGATCAGTAGTTAGCATTGATTTACAGGTCAAAAGTCATGTGGTTGAAAAGTTTAGGTTAAAATAAATAACTTTTCTAACTGATCTCTCATTACATGTGAGCAAAACAATTAATACAACATCTTTTACCATCAACCAAACAATTTGCTTTCCTCCGCCATTTTTCTGCGTATATGACATTAACTTTTTCAGCAGCTCGTGTACCAAAATCTCCTTCTACGTATTTTCCGACACCACATAAACGCAACACCAGTTTTATCCATCCAACCTAACGCTTCTGTCTCCAGCCACAGAATGCTTAGACGGCATAAGAATTAAATGCAAATGACTCAAATGTGACCGAAACAAATAAATATCTTCATTAAAAGACTTAAACTGAATCAAACTCAGGTGCCAAAGTGAACCCTGCTGAAATAAACTGGAAGCCACAGCTCCCTGGAAGGAAAAATGCAACACAAGCTGACGGCATGGTTTGGAAAACAGTCAGAACGTTTGTACAGAATTTGTACAGTATCTGTAGCTAAAGGACATCAGTGTGCGTCCTTTCACCTTTAACGTGGTGAAAGTGAATACATTTCAAAACTAACTTCATCCCAGATCACTGGCAAAAACACAAACACTGCGATGTCGAACTGTGTCTCGCCATTCTTCCCGATTCCTCACATCGGCTCTGCTATTTGTCAAATATCTCGCAATAATCAGTTTTCCGCCCACAGGGCCGGTTTCCAGCAGCTCTCAGCACCGTGTGGAGCTGCAGGGCCCACAGGAAGCCTAATGACCGTGGCCTCCCTCGCCTGCCGGCCGCTGTGACTGACGGCCTGACGGCTCTTGATGAATGACGTTCTCCGCCTCGACAGGCTGAAACCAACGCCAGGCGGGGGGGTGAGGTGATTCAGCTGCTAAACATCAGCCCTCCGTCCTCTGAGGCCACGCCGCTGTAATGAGCCCGCCACCCGGTTCAGCGGAGGGCCACAGGGGCCGAGGCCGAGTGATGAGGGCCGAGAGCTGGTGAGGAAATGAGGGAAAGAAGTATGTCACTGCTGTCAGGAGAAAAGCTCAGTCCTCCAGGTTTTCCTTTCTAACATTTGTCTATGGAGACCAGTGCAGCTCCATCTGTCTTCTCCTGCTTTATATTCACTCTGGAGCTGCAGCTGCACAGAGACCACGGTCTAACGTTTCCTCTCTACAAACGCCAACAACTTCCTTTTCTGCTAGCTTTGGTAGCATTCAACATACACTTAAACAGTTTGGGAGATACACTTATTTACTTTCTTTCCAAGAGTGAGACAAGAAGATCGATACCACTCTAATGTATGTGTGTTTAAGTACAGTTGTGGAGTCAGGACGTCGTTAGCCTAGCCTAGCTTAGCACAACACCTGGTTCAACAATTTGGTAGATACACTTATTTACTTTCTTTCCAAGACTGAGATGAGGTGATGGATACCACTCTAATGTATGTGTGTTAAGTACAGTACCTATGAAATAGAAGCACAAAATCACAACAGATTAAACAAACCAGATGTGTCTTAATTAGTGAGATTAGCGGTGTTGGTAGGTGTATTTCTGAGTTTTGGACAGAGCCAGGCCTTGAGCCACTGCATAGTACAAAGTCAGTATTGTTTTCATAAAGAGTTCTGGTCTGGTTAGTTTCACATCATTCATATGAAGACCAGGTACTTGAAAGGTATTCCTATATGTACTTCTAGTTATTCCTGGTTTTCGTGCGTCCTCATGACGACCTGAAACCACCGCTCCTCAGCCATCAGCCGCAGAGTTCCCGCTGTCCTCGCATAAAATATCTTCACCCTTGAGAGCTGCTGAGCAGTAAAACACCTCCCTCGTCTACATACAGTCTCTCTGCTCAGACCATCAATTCTTCGCCATCCGTCCTTGATGCGATCAGATGTCCGAAATCTGTGACCCCTGAGAAAGAAGCCAAACTCTTCAGGATTCAAATTGATAAATGGCCGTTATCATTAGGTTTTCATTAGATGGAGGTTTTCCATCACACGTTGACTAGTAAGCAAGCCTTACGTTCTCTTTTTGAGAAGGTCGTAGGTTATAGGTTGCTGTTGTAGGACTAGCTAGCAGTCTCTTCCTCTCCCATGGTACCTCTTGGTACACGGTACATGTAAAACATTGATTTGTGGAGCTTTAACTGTATGCCAGCCTCAACTCCACACAACCAATAACTGTATAAAATCTGGCCCCCCCAGGAGGTGATCAGTCCGTGACACTGTGCAGTTGGCGTGGCGTTCGTTCCTCAGCTTACAGCTACTTGCACTCCGGTGTGAATGGTTAACAAAAGACAGCTCCCACACCAACACGCACGCACAGATCCGGGCAGAGTTTCGGTGCTGTGAGAACCGGCCTCGCTTCAGAACCGGTCCGACCAAATTACTGTGGTCAAAACAGTAAAATCCCTTATCTGTGGTAAAGAATGCAGATTTTCTCACTGCTGTGATACAAAAGAGAGGCTTTAACATCTTCCTGGGACTTCGGGGATCATTAAACTCAAACAGGTTAAACGGCAGAGTCGACGTTCAACTGCAGTATGAAAAAGAAAAACGCACTGTACTCCGTCTCTCCTCTTGAAGCCCTTTATGTTTCCACTCTGTCATTGAACAGTGCAGCTGCGGTGGGATTTTATTATCCTCTGTTGTGGAAATGATAGCCTGTCACATCCAAAAGAGCCTCACACATTCACATTAAACGCCTGAACAATCAAACACGAGCACTTTTTTGTCAATAACTCCCAGCAAGCCAGCGAAGGATTTAATGTTCCAGCTTTATATCCGCTGTGTTTGGAGTGTTTAGTTCTGCCATTACAGAGGGGTGGGTGGGTATTAGGGCGCTGCATTTAAAAGCACCTCGCGCGCCTGTGGACAATAAGAGCGATCGCACAATTATGTTTTTGAGTTCAGTGGAAATTGGTTGTTGTGAGTTTCACTATAAACGTGTTTGATGTCCTCAATCCAAGGCTGTTAAAACAGGAAGTTCAATTACATGTCGTAAAGGGATTAAACCCAGAGCTGCGAGCTTCACTGCAGCCTTACGTAGAAAATATGATTTTATGGTGCACGTTTTCAGCACTTTGCATAATGTGCGTCTGTGCAGCTGTTAATGTGATTACGAGAATATTGGGCCTCGTGCAAAACACACTCACACAAACAGGTTTGCCATTAAATGGCACATTCGAGTGATTTAAGTTGGTCCAGGCCCGTCGGACGAGTCACTGACCGACAGGCTGCCCAACCTCCTCCACGTGAGGACAACACTCGAAAGCACGTACAGATAAAGTGAAACAATGTGACATTAATATTCTGTCCATTGTGTTTCCCTTGTGACAAAGAGGAAATCCTAAATGAAAGAAAGAAATAATGTAGCACGTCACCTTTTCAAGCAAATCCAAGTGCTGTTTTCATACATTTTTAAATACGAAAGTCATCAGTTATAAAAAGGTGATTGACACGATGACGTCTAAATAAACTGACCTCGGGGTGTGTGTGTGTGTGTGTGTGTGTGTGTGTTTCGGTTAAACTGTCCCTCCGCTCACGTAGACGTGTGCGTGCTGCCCTATCTCTGTGAGGATCTATTTCAGTTTTACACCAGCTTTGCGAGGACATTTCTGCATTGTGAGGACATTTTAGCCGGACACCTCGCTACTTCAAAAGGACTGTTTCGAATCGCAAGCACACTACGGGTTGTCAATCATGATGTCGCACCGCCTTCTTTAAAGCATCAATTGACCAATTGAAACTAAACTCATCGGAGAAACGAACACTTGAACAAACACCGGTGTGATGAGAACGACCTAAAAGTTAAGAAACCATCTTTGGGAACATTTTATTTGACATGTACTTTGATTCTTCACTTTTGTTGCTGCTCAGCGGCGCATGAAGCCAAAACATTTCCACTTCCTGGCCAATAGCGGCCAATAGATCAGCACTGGCGCTTCCTTTAGCCCCGCCTCCCAGCAGCTCGCTCTCAGGCTCACTCACATGAACGGCAGCGGGGAAAGTCTCTCTGGGTCAGTGTGCGTCACCTGACCCGGAAGATGTCATTACACGATTTGGCGTTGACCAACGTTCGTCTATAAATTTATAATCACAGCGCAGCTTAGGTCAGTGAACGCACCGCGTGTCCTAATATGCTGTAATGTGTTGAAGAAGATGAGGCCTTGTTGAACGCAGCTTTGAAGATGATACAACCGAGACACTTCTCAAATCGGCTGAATTCAATGATTTTATTTTATTCTGTTAAGAGAAACGGCAGCAGGAAATCAGCCGAGAGAGAGAGAGAGAGAGAGAGTTTAATCTGTCTCATCATGTTAATAAAGTTTGTGCAGGAGGAGCACTTCATCAGAAGAATACTTGGCTTTGGGGGCTTCGGTGCCTCTCAAGGATTAATCAGTGCAGGAATCAGTAACCTCTTTTTCAAACCCATTTTTACAGACTTGCTTTCATGTCGTCTTTTTATCACTTTTAATTTTTCTTATTAGTACCGATTAATCTTTTATCTGGCTTTTGTTTTGCTTTATTTTATTCATCTTTTATTGATTTCTGAGAATCCTGTTTTTGCTTCGTATGTCGAAGCGCTTTGTAAACTAATAAAGTTATTATTGCGTTTGGACATGATTAAAATACAATTCTTACAGTCTTATTGGTATCAAACCCCCCTCTGTCCCTGTAGGTGTTAAAGCTGCATTCATCAACATTTTTGTATCACGTGAGCGACGCTCGTAGTTTCTCACAGAGAATAACCACCAACTCTGCAGCTCTACGAAGCTTTTTAGCCTCAAAACTCAGTTTTTATATTTGGCTGGAAACGCAAATGGGAACAAACGTTAATCGTGACGTACGTGCAAACACGCGACCTGTGTGGAGACGCTAACCTTCCTCACGTTTCCTTTTTGTGAGCTGCTGCTACTCCACGTGGTCATCTCGGCTCTAAGCCTGGACCATCTTGAATCTTTTCCCTTCAGCCTCTCTAATAGATCTGAACTCGTGTACTTGCTAAATTAAATGGAGCTCACTACTTTGCAGATTGTCTTTTACATGACGACGCAAACCCACTCGGACGTTCTTGACGCGGATCACAGCGACTTTCCCGCTTCATCGCCCTCCCCAGGTGTTGTTGCCGAAATGTGCCCTGTTGTTCCGAGGCAGCCGGGCGGACGAGCCGAGGCGTTTCTCCCACATTATGAAGACGCTGTAATGTGTCGGTGGGTGACGGAGCCACGGGCCCGGCTGACGTGATGGGAGAGGCAGGCAGGAATCCCGCTCCGGGCCTCGTTACTCGAGCACCATTAAGCTTCACACTTAAATTACACCCTAATACCTGTTGTCACGGCGATGCACTGGACTGCAAGTGTTTACCCAGGACACGGGAGCTAAGACACGCCCACGCATCAACACACGGGCTTTCTGCAACCAACACGCATCAGTGTTACATGAATACGTACATTAACACATTATCTGCATTTAGCTCAGTCAGGCCTGGAAGCTCCGAGCCTGAAACTTCATCTGAGCAGATTTCTTTCCATGACTCTGTCCGTCTTCAGTCTCTCCGTCCACACTGTCTCGAGCTGGACGCGCGGTCTCACAACCACATCCGTCTCCGATTAGAGAAGCAAATGACGACCAACATACAGTAAAACAGCAGGATTACACCGGACCGACAGTCTGAAGGCCCATGAGAGGCTGCAGGTTTCATTACAGGCACGATATGAAACAAAGTACGGAAGCCGACAACAGCCGTGATTGCAAGTTTGGTTTTTTTATGCTGTAAGAGTTAATTTATCTCATGTTGTTCTCCTTATGAGACAATGACCGATCTGAATGTTCTCTGCATATTATTTGTTTATATAGATTTCTCTTTAATTTAATTTTATTGATATAATTATTATTATTCTTGCACTTGTGTTTTGATCATCTTACTTTTGCATGAACTCATAGCGACGGCTCTCTGTAGTGGTTCACTTCACGGCTGTTTTTGTTACGTCCCCATTCGTGTGTCTAGGGGAGGAGAGGACGATAACAAACAAACGCATGATCTGAGCCACGATTGCTGCACCAAACCGGTATGGTTTGGGTAGTTGTAAAGGTGCGGGT
>JAVQJF010055323.1:0-20055 GCA_036023855.1 Gadopsis marmoratus | reverse complement strand
CCCCCCCCCCCCCCCCCCCCCCCCCCCCCCCACAAGCAGGAAGTGGAGAGGCTGCTTTACTTACCTCAAGACAGGCTTGGTTGAGTTGTCTTGGACACATTAACAGGACCGAGTCTGTTCCAGTGACGTTGAATTTATCAGTGAGGTTTGATGAAGGACCATGCAAAAGGGAAGAACGTGAAATGGCAGTAACTCGTTGAAATGATAGGGTGACTTTTAATTTGAAAGAGAGTCTCACCTTGTCAGTTAGACCTCGGCAGGTCACGTACAGAGGCGACAGGAGCGTGATGGATGATGACCGAACAACACGTACACTAGACAAATGTGTCGATTTCCCTAAATGCAGGGAAGGCTACATCGTTTTATTTGAGTGTTTATTAATAGGTCAACAGTCAGCCAAGCATCCAAGCATACAACATGTTACTCTTTAGCTTATGCTTTGTTTCACGTTCTGAAGGTAAAAGGAATTACAATAGGAAAATTAACTTTAACAAAAACAAACCAAAAAATATATTTACATACTGCATTATAAATATGTCAAATGTACATCATTATACACAAGTACCAAAGATGGTCGGTTTATGTCGAGACCAAACAGAAGTACCTTAAAAATATGCCTAAAGAGAAACTAAATCAACATATCAAAATATAGTTCATGGGTCAAGGGGACTGTTGACCTAAAACCAGTTTCGTTTGTTTCTCTAGTAGGAGCTTGTCTTCAGATAAAAGCATTAAGCTAATACACTTCATGTTGTGTTTGGGGGAAAAAAACAGGCAGGAGTCTAGTGTTTTTTTCAGCATCTACAGTATGTAAATAAGGGTTCAGGTAATCACTATACACATTAAACGCCTCTCAGTATTCCCCCGGACACTGAAATGTACTTATTAAAATACGTTGCTCAAGTAGAAATCAGAAATAAGGCCAGTAGCATGGTACAGTACAAGTAAATTCGAAGGTATCTGGTTGAATTTGTGGGATATCTTGGGAGAAATTGCTTGACATTTTGGGAAATATGTTCAGTCGCTTTCTTGCTGAGAGTTAGATGAGAAGACCAAAACCACTCTGCCCCGATAGCTCACCTGGTGAGCGCGTACCATGTACCATGTGCTAGTCCTTTCCGCAGCAGCGAGGGTTGAACTCCAGCCCGGGCCCTGTGCTGCATGTCATCCCCCCTCTTTTCCCCCCATCTTTCCTGTCTCTCTTCAGCTGTGACTATCTAATAAAAGGCAAAAGAAAGAGTATAGAGCTAGAGCCACGACGTGGTTAGCTTAGCTAGCATAAAGACAGGAAGCAGGCGGGCACAGTTAGCCTAGCTCTCTCCAAAGTCCACCTAACAGCACCTCTAGAGCTTACACATTGCCATGATATATCTTGTTTAATTTGTACAAAAACAGACATGTTAAAATGACAATTTGTGTTTTTAGAGGGAGTTACGTGGTGTAAATTTGCCAAGTCAGGCTAATAGTTTGCTAGTTTAAATCACCCCCTCGCTAACCTAATGCACAGACATGAGTGGTATCAATATGATCAAATTTCTGATAAAAAAAGCAAATAAGCATATTTCCATTTACAAACATCCGCTGTTGACCACATATTCACTCACCGTGGGCTCTGTAAAGCAACAACAGAATCGTGAAGGTACCTAGTCAATAATTTGCTCTGTAAACAAACATATTGCCTTTGTAAACCCATAAAACCAAGATGGCTTAAAACCTTAAAAATGGCAGTTCAGTAAAACGGATAATACACTGTAGACATTGTGCCCACCTGAATTAATTTCTTACCCAAGTCCTATTTCTATAAATGAATTGGCTTATGTCTGTAGATTACTGTACATTTGCATTAATGCAAAGAGAATCAAACTAATTAATTATACTTCCCTCTATGAACCTCATTGCTCATTTTAATCCCTAAAAGTCATTCTAACTTCAGTCACTTCAATGCATGTTAACGTCCTGCTTTTAGACTGACAGGATCTCAGGATGGGGGGGAGGGCACGTAGGTTTAAGGAAAAGCAAAGGGTTGTTTCTTTGTTTTCTTACTCTAAAAGTCAGAGTTAGTTCAAACTGTAGGAATAAGAATTAGATGGAATAAGATGGAGGAACAGGAACTATTTTTTACAGAGGTCTGTACATTAAAACACAGTTATATCCCCAAATCTTCACTGTGGTGTCGTCTCTCCAATGTTTATGAACATGCTGCACACGGTTACAGACAAAGACGTAAGCACAGACATACAGTTCTGTACGGACGCACACACACAGCACCATATATGTATTTCACAGGAACAAATGTTCTCAGGAGTACCGATTTTACAGCCTTCGGTCAGAGGATGTGAATGGATATTCCAGTACGCTTATGGTTTGAAAATGTGTGAATCGATGTCAAACAATTATCAACACAATCTAGTCAATTGGAAAATTACTCCAACAAAGAAATCATAATGGAACAATTTCACTGTTTCAATCAAACCTTTGAATTGAATGAATTTTGATTGAAGAGGAACACTTATAAAGCCATGTGGCTCAGTGGTCATAAAACATTAAGCCCCTTAATTCCTTTATAGCCATGGACACTTTTACTGGAGGATCACGATAAGGGAGGCAAAGGAAATGGCTCACTTTCACCCAATAGGAATTCTGCAATCAACTCCTTTATGATGATCTGAACCCATTTTCCCGTGAATTAAGTATCTAACTCATTTGGCCTCCTCAACTATAATTGCTTTGCCTTTGTATATGAATAGTATGTCACGAGTCTGATAGCTGTGTTGAAGACATGCATCATTACTAAAGCTGCAACAGCCACTGATATCGTAGAAGATTTAGTTTCTTTCCCA
Source organism: Gadopsis marmoratus (assembly GCA_036023855.1). Lineage (NCBI taxonomy): Eukaryota > Metazoa > Chordata > Actinopteri > Centrarchiformes > Percichthyidae > Gadopsis > Gadopsis marmoratus. Next base: position 17,215 of record JAVQJF010055323.1, on the reverse strand, counting down.
CATCATTGTTTTGTCACTTGCAAAACTATTCCTCACAGTTTTATGTTATTATGCTCAGGCTTGGAAATCTGAAGGAAGTTTTTCATTCACGCTCATTACAAACTCAGCTCACGTCGCAGAACAGGAAGACATAAAAGGAAATGTTCAAGCACTAAGGAAATGCTTTTCGTAGGGTAGGTATGAATGCCAAAGTAAGTCATTTGTTTGGTTGACGCTTAAAAAACACAAACCTTTAAAGCTGATCATGATCATTTCAGACCAAGATTGAATGAATTTAACAAACAAAACAAATACAAAGAAGAATAATATAAAAAAAAAAAAGAATGTACAATGTCCAAACCCCAAACGCTCACTTCCTTCGGCGTGGAATATCGACAAATGAGTCCCTCGCTCCTGATATCTCTCCATCGGTACCGATTCTGGGTTACACAGTGTGAAACAGAGGAGGAAGTACTGGGAAGAGACAGGTGTGGGTTTGGGGGTCTCGTGTGTTTGTCTGCGGCTGCTCTCTGGCTCCTACATGATGCTAATACTGCGGTTGAGCTCACACTGGGCGTTGTTGTTGTTGATGTTGGGATTGGGGTTGCGGCGGCTCATGTTGGGCGTGGGTACAGATGTCAGGCTGCTTGTATCGTTGGGGCAACCGTGCTGAAGTAAGATGTCCGCGCACTCCTGGCTGCCGGCTCGCCGAGCGTAGGACAGCGTGGTCTGGCCACGAGCATCCCGACTCTTCACGTCCACGCCGTACTGTGGGCCAAAATGACGGATATGAGAGGCAGATCAGATATAATATTTTACAAATACAAAATAAAAAATACAAGCATAATACAAATGCAGTTTGTTTGGTGAAATATTCAAACCTACATTGTTAAAGTATGTTTTATGGTGGATCCATAACATTATATGGAGTGCTTTAAAGCAACATTTAAAGCCAACATGTTTATTTCATGGGTGTTTAGATTCTCAGTACTTTCCATGAGTGTTTCTTAGAAGTATGTGTGATCTAATACTAATGGCAGCTGAGGCAGTTATTTTAGTTAGTTTAGTTAGTTGTGTGGTTTTTCTATGCAGTTAGATTTTCAGAGGATTGACCTTGAAGGAACTGCTCCTTTAACATAAAATGTGCGGAAAAAATAATAATTGAACAGCTGTGAAAAATAAAATCCACATAAATTAAAATTTGTAGACACTTGGTGTCTGGGAGGGGACTTGTGATGAGAAACTGGCACATCTGGCAAGGTTAAAGAGGATAAAAGAAGATGAACTGGTTGTTGGGAACCTTTACTGTCACACTTTCCCGAACACTAAATGCCTACAATAACAATGTTCATCCCCATCTGACTGTCCCCCCCCCCAAAGCTGGAGCAGCCAACTCACCCAGATGAGCAGCTGTGTGATGACCACGTTAGCCATTGCACAGGAGAGGTGCAGAGCGGTGCGTCCGTCTCCGTCCCCGTAGGTCTCGTTAACCTCCTCCTTGGTGCCGTGGGCTAGCAGCACCACCACCAACCTCAGGTCATCCTCTACCACCGCCCGAAGCAGCTGCTGCCCCAGGGGCACGTCCGACTGGGGTAGTCCCACCAGGAACAGCTTCTGCTCATACTTGGCTCGGATCCAGCGCTCCTTCTCCTCCCTGGAGAGAAGTAAATGACAGGGACGCTACAGGTCAGGCAGGGTGACGCATGGCGAACATGCTATGAGCAATTCAGCACAAGTTAAAAAACCTTCAGTGCAAATCTTATAATTCAGAGGCAGTGATTTTAAGACAAAGCCGTGTGCAAACGGTAGAATGTAGACACACAAGGGAAATATTACAGTAATTGGCCTAAGAGACTCACTGGTGGAAAATGACATTTCTAAATGATCAGAGCACAGGAAAGCCACTAGCCTCCACTATCACAGTGGGAAATGACACAGTGAGATTGGCTGCAGAGATGAGAGAATGCCAAAGGGTGTGATGCTTTGGGCAATATTCCACTTTCAAGTGATTACGGTCGACAGCAAGACTGTTATAGCCTGGCCAGCTTTCTAAAGGTTACACATCCTGAACAGCATGTCTGCTGCGGACAATACAGGAAGGAGGGGGGACGTATTTTTATCAGCGCTGTCGGCTGTCAGTCTGAACTGGTGGATCCCCTCCACAAAAGAGGCAGTGTGTCTCCAAGCTCCCAGTCTCCCTTGGGGTGGCTGGGCCCTGAGTCAGATCGATGGGGCTGAATGGCAGCCAGAGATGGAGGGTGGGATGTGGGGCTCCTTCACTCCAGTCTGCAGCGGAGAATAGAGACTGAGGGAAGGCTCCATCCTCTATCGCCAGCAAGAATTCTATCTATTGCTCTCCATCTTGACCCTCTGTTTCATTCTGTGCCCACATACAAACTGTCCAAATCAGAAAGAAAAAAAAAAAGACGACAAAAATCAATATCAATATGTGAATGACTGAGCATGCCCAGTGTGGCACTAACCCCATGACCCTGTCAGCCAGTGTGATAAGGGGAGCAGAAAGAGGCCGTTGTTTGGATTTGTGGCTGAGTGACAGTAAGGAGGAGGTTTGTACGGATAAGTTGAAGCGGCGACGCTGGCTAGAGTGACAAGGCTCTCATGGGACTTCCTATCAACGGGCCGCGGCTTTAGCGGCAAGTAGAAACTAACAATATAATTCACTTCAATTCCATTTCATCATAATCACAGTGACAACAAGCTCGAATGGTACAACTTAATTACCAAAATCAACCTTTTAGATGAGCAACAGAAAACATTGCGTTTACACATTAAATTATATATCTATCATATTTTAAATGGTTGGTTCACCCAAATTTCAAAAGTAGTATTTATCCCCACGGGTACATTTTGTTTTATTTGATTTCATCCATCCTTAAGATTTCTGTTTCCACCTTGATACAATGGACATTAATGGAATTTCGTTTGTGGTGCTCACAGGTTTGTAAAATGATGGATAAAGATGTTACTCTTTATTCTTTTTGTTGCCAACAAATCCCCCAAAAAAGACCAAAACCAACCATGTGTTCATCCTTCTCTCTTTCCGTCTTCCCTACCCTGTCTGTGGCTATCGGACCAAAGCCCATTTTGACTGAAAACCTAAATCCCCAAAACAGGTCACAAATATATATATATATAAAAATAAAAATAAAAAAGCTAAATCCTAAAACAGCTGGATACTGGAGTTTTTTTTTTACCACACATTAGTCAAATTTGAATATAATAATGAATTTGTTGGGGACTATTGTAAGTTGCGGATGGATACATATTTTGGTGCTCTAGTGAATTTACAGTGGCAGCGGGTTCAGCTTACTGATAATAGTTCTTAATAGTTCTTGGATAACAACAAAGGTCTTTGGCAATATCAGGTTTTGGCTACACACACAATATTTGTTACTAGGATCGGTTTTGGTCTTTTTATAGCAATCATTTTGCCAGCTGTATCTTTTTTAAAAAAGTCCTGGGTACTTTAGATAACCCACACAAAATAGAGATAAAAGAGAAAATATATTCTTTTGCAATTTGTGTCAACTGACCTTAAGTTTATCGCCAAATAGCTTATTTTCAATTACGTCAGCGGTTTTAACAATAGTAACCGGTTCAACATTAGTCACTCTTCCTTTATTACGACCTTAGCAGCTAGGCGTCAAGGCTGCCAACTTACCACAGACAGCAACCATTTTCAGACTCATATGTCAGCTGCCAGGCTCACTTCACAGAGCAGTCTGTCTTGCACAGAGGAGCCTGGCACCAGCCCAAACTACAGGGGTTAAGGATATGATGGAAGAGGTACAGGTCTTTATCAGCACCCAAGCTCAGATTGATTAACTGCAAAACACCACCAGAAGCTCATAAAGCAACTTAAACCACATCTTAAAATAGCCTTCAAGATATAGCACCTATAAGCATATGGGAACATTTTTGTTGTGACCTCGAAGAAAATGTGGAGGAGAAAGACCTTTATCTCATAAACCATAAGAAAATCTTTTCTTAAGGATGAGGGTATTATGTGAGCAACAATACAGCCCTAATGGCAGGCAATTGCAGTGACTCAGAGTTTTATGGTGTAAGGCCTCCATCAATCCCTACTCAGTCATTGTGTGTGGACAAACCCGTTAGCAAATCAATTGGCCTTAGAACCAGTGGACTTCTCAGAACAGGAAGGGGCCGTCCTGCCCTCCCCTCTTATATCCGGTGGACTCTTTGAAGACAAGTGTCTTTTTATTACTGCTGAAGAGGCGAAAGCATGTCTGAAAACTGTAACCAACTGTAATCCTCAAGGCAAAAACTACGACCTTTAACAAAAATCTGAGGGTGGTTAAAAACAGTCACTGAGAGCTGTCGTCCAAAGTTTGTTTCAGAAAGCTAGACCATGAATGAGATGCTGAATCTGTAGAGCCCAGTGAATTGATATGAGCTAAATGAGGCAGAAAGTTAGCACCAAGATGTGAAACAAAAAGGCTGAGGAGAGCCATTAAGAAGACGTCAACATCTCAGAAAGGAGCCCTGAGGACACTTTGTTATCCTCTGCTACAAAATCAGCCCAGAAGACCTGCAGGAAAAGGCCTCACTCGCTGCTGATGCTGAGCTCTAAATTAAACCACAGTTCTTTTTTTACACGCTCTACTTAAAATAAATAAATAAAATAAAAGCAGCCAGGCAGTGGTTTTTAAAAATTCCTAAACTGCTGCCACTTGAAAGACAGAGTGTGAGAGGAAGTGAAATGGTAATCCCGCCTCTGTCTTTTGTTTGAAATAGAAAAACAATCCAAACAGAGGTAGGGTTTAGACAGTCAGGGGGGAAAACTGAGACCCTTGAAAAGGACACTTCCTCACCGCAGGAGGAAGAAAAATAAAATCAGCAGATTTAGCATGTCAAAGTGTCAGGACAGAGGCGGAGGGGAGGTGGAGAGGGAAAGGAGAGTGAATGTTCACAGCATGGGGGGATATTTAGGAAATTGAACTGATGGTTAGTCATATATACACACACACACACACACACACCAACAGACACCACCCTGGCTTGAGCACATACTTGTTCTAAATTTCTCTGTTGCTTAGGGGACGGGGGGGGGGCTTAAGGTTCCCAATAAAAATGCCTGAGTCTCTTTCAACTCAAAACAAGCCGCGTTTGCTTTGCCACAAACATCCTCCATCATTCAGAGTTATCTCGCAGCAGATAATCATTGTTTAACTTTCAATCACTGAATTTTATTTGAACGATATCTTGTGCAAACATCAAAATGCTTACCGAGTTTAAAGTGGAAATGGGCCCCTGTCCAGAGCTGGTGTTCCCTTTCATTTGCTGACGCAGAGCCCACATAGATAAAGGCAGCCTTAACAGTAGAGAAAGCCCTCTTTTATAATTCTATTAGAGCTCTGTCCTTTCAGCTCTCCGTTGAGCAATGGATCCTGACCCTGACTTAATTAAGTGGCAAATGGCGGAATGATTCTCCCAAACCCAGCCCACAGAGTCAAGAACACATGGCTGAATTCAAATAAAGAGGGACAAACAAGGATAATTAGTCAAGCCTGAAAGACAAAAGGAGAACGGGAATTTATAAGGGAAGGGAAACGGAGACAGCGGGGGTGGAGCCAGCAGTGGAGTAGCCACAGAATGACCAATCTGACTGCCTGCAATAAAGGTGCATTGGTCCATAGGAAGAGGAGGATGTCCGTCCCACCTCTCGCCCATCTTTCAAACACAGTCCTCCTAAACAATCAAAGCTTCTCGGGCTCCTCCTACTCTTCCCTGAGGATCCAAATTCACTGCGGACACTTCAAATAGACGCAGTGAAGGGGAGAAATGGTGGTGATGGTGTTGGAGGGTTGGGGGTTCTTCGGGTTTGACCAGCCTGAACAGACTTCACAGTGGGGGTGGGCAACTTGTATGGGACAGATTCCCATTCAGCCAGCCGCTTCACTTCCACAAACCGAGGGGAGGGAAGAGACAGAGAGCGAGGAAGAGGGACAGCAGCAGAAAGACAGAGAGGGGGCTCAGAGGGAAACGACAGAGATGAAAAAAGCACACAACAGGGAAAGAAAGCTGGGCCCCAAAGCATCAAAGGTTGCTACGGGCGAGAAATGAAGGAGCAACACAGTAAACGCCGCAGCAAAATAAGGCCCCCTATGGTCCAGTGGGTACAGTGAAGACATGGTACGCTTCGCTCTGAGAATAACAGCTGCAAAAGAAATAAGACAAATATTTTTACAAGTGGAATAGTTGCCACTTTTCTTGCTTCCAGAGTGCGGTCTGAACAGATGACCAGAATTCAAAAGGTTGTTGTGTTGAGCTCTATAGAGAGGCCAATTGGAGAGCATCTGGGTGCCGTAGGCAGGCAGAGGGATGAGTTGAATATATTGTGACATTAATGAGGTTGTCAGACTCCCAGTGATGGAGTGGCTGTGTTTTTGTGCCAGAAAGACTAACACCCTTAAATGCTCATGCTGTTAACCCCTGCTGAACCCTCGCCTCACATACAAAGCTGAGGGGACGATAACACATGCCCTGCTTATGTATGCAGCCTGCTTCACGTACGTACACATTTCAAAATCTCAGACACATAAAGGGACCGTCTTGGATTCTTTATAATTCACGTCATCAGACAAGGACTTTTTGTCATGATTTTGTAATGCTAACGATGTTAATACTAAATTGCACGGTTAAGCAGACTGTCGTCACAATGAATCAGTCCTTCCTTTACGTCTACCTGGCTCTGAAACCCGGTGGCATGTGGGCAATTAGTGACTGTGGTACCACTTCTCCCACACAGGGCTAATTACTGACCTGTGGGTTTCATTTAGAGAGAGAGAGAGAAAGCGAGAGAGAGAGAGAGGGCAGACATGGGAAGACCCAGTCATTCATTTGTCTTAATTAATTACCCTTCCTCCACCAGGGCTCCTGGCAAGGCCGACTATTCTAAAAGCTCTTTTGAGAGTTGGTGTTCCAGCCCTCCTAACCTGTGAGTAGCCTGGAAGCTTTGCTCTGTGCTTTGGGGACTAACGTGGAAGGCAGAGGCCACTGTGGACAAATCCTAGAACAGGAATCCAATGGCCACGGCGCTGAAGTTGTAAACGTGACAAAACAGTTGGGGAGGATGTGCCAAGATGCCACTGCAGGAACAGCAGGGGTTAAAAAAGGCAGCGGGGCCAGGTTTGGAGAGGTTAGCGGTGTGATTCATTTTTATTACCACGCAGACCCTGCAGGCGGCAGGAGTGGCAAATTATTTCTGAAACAAAGTGGAGGGCTCTCATCAGAGCTATTACCTGCCTGTGGCCGAGGGCGGCGCGGAGCCTACAGAGGGTGACAGTGAGAGGCCCGCGTCAGTGAGGGATAGCCGTCCACATCCGTCCACGCTCCAGGACATCTCCCCCAAATGAGAACTGGTGTCTGTGGATGTGTTTCATTGTGTGTGTGCGCGTGCCAGTAGAAGACGAGGGGTAAAGTTAGCTGTTGGATCTCCCCCACAGTATCCGTCAAAACAGTCTTCGGTGTTTTCTATCACGAACATGCCAAGCAATTAGAGGTGACGTGCAAAACACAACGACTCCCGGGTGCTAATTAAAAGAACAACTCCCCTCCAATATGCTGACTGCAGAGCCATCATCCTCACACAAATTTATTACCACGGATTTAACTGTAGCCTAGCCAGGTCTGACATATGCTTTTAATGGATTCTGTGCCACTTTTTAATTAGGCATCCTTTATAAATGGGATATTAATTGTAATAAATGGCTTTATTAATGGTTAATAACTCCTTAATTCTTTATATATCAGTTATAAGCCATGAATAAGAACAACTTTTGGGTTGCCAGGTTGTGAAAAATCCCTTTGGCTGTTTGAAACATCTCAAATCTAAAATCTTATCTTCTGGAAACGGGCTGCAGACGTCTGGACCCAAATCAATCCAGTTTAAACAAAACATTAACACTTACAACTGGAGACTTAAATGATTAAAAGCCTTTATTAATCTTATCTTAATCTTTAGAATGGCCGGTTGATGGCTTATCAAAAAGTGAGAAACACATAAGCATCTATCAATAATTGTCAACATTTATAACGACATTATTGCCAAGCAGAAAGGCTCGACACCAGCCAAAAGGGATTTTTTAAAACTTCGCAATTCAAAATTTGTTCTTATTAATGGCTTAAAACGGATCTAAAAAGCATTAGCAAATGATTTATTACCCATTAATCCTTTAGTTACAACTTAACATAAAGGGTGCCTTCTACAAGGTCTGAAACCAGGTGATCAGGCGACATACATTCATGCACATATGCATAGATATAAACATGCTTCCCATTATGATGCCTGCAATCAGTCTGATGTACACCAGTAACTTTTAGCGTTGCTGTGCGGCTCTGTGTACGGCAAATCTATATATTTTGTTCTTTCGATCCAGAATATCAAAAGCTAAACCAATCTTGTGGATGAACGCTTTTAAGTTCAATCTCAAAAAATGTAAAAAGGGGTAAAACTAGTCTTGCAGGCGACATTCAATCAGACACTGAGTTGATATTCAGGTAGTTACTGAATCGTTTAGATTAGGTGTCACTAATGTTTAGTGGGACTCGGGAGCCATACACTGCGTGCCTGGGTGCCATCACAAAGCTGCTACGTGTCACCGAAGTGACACAATTAAAATCCTCTTATATGTGCTATATGTGTCAAGTTAAGAGGCACGTTCACAGAAGGAGAGTCAAGTCAGGATTCATAGTGTTAAAAGAAAGAAATCAGAAAACTACATCCCATTAAGTTGGCTATAATTCATCATTCACGATAAAGCAAAATAATTTGATACTGACGTTTACCCCACAAGGGTACATTGTTCTATCAGCAACAAAATCATCACCATCTCAATAACCAGTGGCCATATGTGATATTTATAACTGCTGTTTTTTTGTCTGAAGATTAGTTATGCTGCAAATGAGATTTATTGTTTGAAAGTGAAAACTAATGGAGGTGCTGCTGCGGGACAGGATCGGATTTTTTAGACAATGAAGAACCTTCCCGCTCGAGGCGACGTGGGACTGACAGTGGTAGGGAGAGGAATCAACATCAATAATCTTTCATCAAGTTCACAGTAGAGCACTTTAGCACAGATACCACTCAATAAATAACTGTAGGCCATCATTCAGCTCTGAACTGGCCGGAGAGCGCAGGATGGATTCAGGAGGAAAAGGCCTCAGACTACCCGTGGAAACTCAAATAGTTTTTATTTGGTCCCAGTGTACGCTGAAACTGCTCCATTTGCAAAAAAAAAAACCCAACAGGAATGTAGATATTTAAGGTACTCGCTCACACTGCTTGAACTTTTTCTGTTAAGTGAGCCTCATGTAAAGTCAAAACCATAAAATGTACTCCGTTCCTTATAAATTGCATACCGTCATAACCACAGATGTGAAATCACAGATTTGGTTAAATTAAACTTGTCCCTCATGTTGCTGGTTATTGGTGATGTGAGAAAATGTCCACAAAAATAAATTGGCATGGCATATAAACTAGTGTCATTATTACGGTCAGATGTGGCCGATATGATAAGATGGCGGTACAGCCTGGGAAACCCTTTAATTTTCTTTGCACAAACAATGCGTTAATTAAATGTTCTATCATACTGTAATGCGAATGCGAATACTTTACTTTTCATAAAACAGTTATGGTGGGTAAGCAGTAGAGGCCATAAAGAGCTACAAACCCTGACTCTTAAACTAGTTTGGGATTCAAATGGTTGGTTTTATATCATGGTTTTAATACTGTTTTAGAGTGGTTGTTTTTTTCAATCCCTCAAGAATAACTCTATACCAACAAGAATGCATTTAGGCAATGCATACTTCCCCCAAGGCCCTACAATACACTAAACTAAATGTAAGTAGTCACTTGTTCTGCGGCCAATGGCCCCGCCATTTGACAGATTTCAATGACATTTGGTGTCAAAGTTTTTGAGGTATCTTGCTAACAAACAAACATGACAGGACACAAACAGATCTACTGCTTATATTGCTAAAATGCAGGCGATAATGTCTATATATATTATTTTTATATTATTAATTAGCCATACAGCTGCAGCAGCAACAGCAGCAGTAGTAGCAGTAAAAGAAACCAGGCTATGTTTCTCTGTTGGTATGTCACTTTTCGTAACTAAGTTACAAAGCTGTGATGTTAAAACTGTCTAATGCCACCAGGGAGACCCTACAGACAGTCTTTGCTGTGACAGACAGAGTGATGACCCTGCACCGTGTGATGGATATGTGACACGGCAGCTTGGGGCCCGAGGGCCTGGCTCTTGGGGTGGGGTTTAGCCATAATGGTGTGCTTAATTACCTGCACAGCCACACAGCAGGTCATTAGTCAGACTGGGACGCTAGGTCTCACCTGTCACCAAGAGATAAACAATCCTCCTACCAGATAGATCTGCGTACCTCACAGGAAAGGGAACAGATAGTCATTGGGGTAAGTTAGCGCAGGGCAGTACGGAGTAAGTGGGAAAGTATAATTTAATAGATACATATTAAAAAGATGGAAAGCTACTTGTTAGGTTCCAAAAGTAAAGTAAAACTCTAGTTTAAGTAAGTTGTATAAGTTCTGAAAATTCCACATACTTACTATTTAACTCGTCTGTGTACACGCCGATATCGAGCAGGAACAAAAGGCCTGGGCTGGTTCCAGATGTGGTTCAGATTAAAAGATCTTTTCTTGATTAGCGTTAACATGTCCAGTGACAAATTTGATGGATTTGGAGCTAGTCAGGGCATTTATCAGAAAAGTGCAAAATTATGTCACACACACGACATTCCTTTCATGAATTATGGCTTTCAAGTCAAGTTAAGTCAATAGAGGGACAGACGCACAAGACAACGGCTGCTCTGGTGGAAATATTACATATAATATCCTAAAATGAAGAGACAGAGGGACACAAATGCCTACAAAGTGCTGACTCGGATAAAACAAAGGCATTGTGATCTACGTGTACAGGACGGACGGATGCTCAAACATAAGATACTGTGTTCTTGGCTCAGCAAGCTGACATTTATGGACCCCTGGTTCTTCTTCTGGAACATTTTGTTGCCTGTGCTAATAAACAGCTGCTAATGGAGAGAAGCTGGTGCTGTCTTGAAATTCTATAATCTCGGCATGCTTCATTAAGCAGCACCTTAATTTGTAGAAGGATGCTAACCTGGTGCTGTCACTGCCCGGCTTGGTGTAGCCCTCCAAGGCGCCCTCCCACACGCTGTTGGCCATCGCGTTACCAATGGCCGTCATCACCATGCTGAGCTCCACCGGCCAGTCATCCAGGTCCAGGGAGCGAACCCGAGACAGGTGGGTGCCCAAGTTTCTGTGGATCCCGGAGCACTCGATGCACATCAAGGCGCCCAGGTTGAGACTGGCCCAGTCTGGGTCTGCATGATGGAAAGATAAGAAATAATTACAACAACAGAGTTAGAGAAGTAACAGGACAGGATTTACAAGTTAGACTAAACGGTAGATTTATGATCTCGGTTACCTCGGTTAGTTAAGGAATTTTTACGTTATACTAACTATACTAACTCCACCCAACTGCCCAAATTTGGATTTTCCATCCCTCGTTTTTATTATACTCACTGGGTGCATCACAGTCCACACAGAAGCTGTTCCCCCTCACGTTTCGTATGGACTGAATGGCCATTGCGTCGCTTTGGCTGCCTAACCGAGACTATAAGGAAAGAGGGAGAGAATAAGTCAGCAGGAACTAATTATTGCAAGAGCAAGAGAAGGCAAACAATTATAGATGGACTCAAATCGTAGACAACCAGCGAGGTGAGGGAGGGAAGAGGTTTTTCAAAGTCTTAGGAAAAGACTGAGGCAGGGAAAATATGAATATGAAAATGAGGCCGTGTCTCCCCAGTATGCTGACACAAGCCGTGTTCTAGCTCTGATGTCTGTCAGTTCTAATAAGAGATCCCCCACACTGCGGTGCACCTGTCTGACAACCTCCCACATGTGTCAGCTTGAAGTGGGTGAGGAGGAGCAGGGGAGGGGGGAGAGACGCAACACAGGTTGGAAAGAAGGGAAAAAGAGGAATGTAAATGAAGCAGCAGAATGGTGGGATGACGACGATGACAATCTCCAATACTTATTATCGTTCATGACCTGCTGTACCTTGTTCTTTATGCTCTCACAGGACTGCAGGCTGGCGAAGATCTGGCTCTCGATCGCTTGGACCCACAGTTCCCGCTCCTCATACGTAGATGCTTCAAAGTTCCACGTCTGACCCGTCAACGACACAATGACGAACTCAAAGGAATCCTCTTGCTCTGGAAAAACACAAACAGACAATAAATTAGTACTCAAGCAACACGCGTATCGGCTGTGATATCTGCCTCTGCGAGTCAGCGGCACAGCGCAGAGACTGAGGCCCAACCATGCATACCTGCGCGATGGAATGGGTTTCTGTTAAACTCCGCGACACTCAAATAATTCCTTGGCACCTCCTGTGCTCCCTAGCACCGCTGTTTTGTTTGATGATGCCTCAAAATCTCCAGCTCATAAATGCCAGGACACGTTTTAATTCCTTTCTGCTGGAGTCAAATATCCTCAAAAGAGACCACTGCCATTATCAATCCACAGAATAGCACCCTTTTTTTTTTTTTAAATCAGATTTTTGTTACTTAACACGTTTCATTTTTTATGTCTTGAACTTTTAATTCACATTCACCCCAAAGCTGTTGGGACTGTACGTACTTCATAAATGTAAATGAAAGCTCTGGAGAAGAAAAAAATAAATACAGAAAGTTTAGTTCAAATTATTTCAACTTCTTCATGGCGGACGGGTGCAGATACTATAATTCCCAGGAGCTTCGGTAGCCGTTGCCATGGAGAAGGTGGCAATCAGAGTGGTAGCAAATTCAAAAAGCTTCATCATTAAATATGTGATCGAAAAAACGCAGCAGTAATTGCTGAATAAATCCAAATTTTACCAAGAATCTAAATTAATCTAAGATGCAGATTGTACCATCTATATTCTCAACACTGCTATTGATGCACGTAACAGAATTTTAAGCTCTGTGATTGGATGTTTCTGGTTGAAACGCACCACGAGAGTCATAGATAAATTCTACCTCGCTTTTATGTACACAGGCTTGTACCTTCGACTTATTATAAAGGAACCAGCTATTTTCTAATGCAGCTGTTCATCGTACTGATGAATTCACCAGGAGATGTTCAAGCCCATCCACGCCGAGGGAGTTCTGAAGAACCGTGAGTCACGTGAAATTGTCTATGGGAAAAATGAATGGGACTTTTAGTACCGGAACCAGGGGCGCTGGAAACAACTCCTCCCGCTTCGTAACTCTACTCAGGCTACATGCACACTTGATCGTCTGTTATTACGTATCAGCCAGCAAGGACGTTGGCAAAAACAAGCAGGGCGTCGCAGCTCTGAGACCATAACTGAACTCTAGGGTTTGGGATGCCCCATGATTTCTGATGACTTAAGTGACCAGAGCCAAAATTATTGTGTTTTTAAATATAAAGATTTATTTTTTATCACTGGTTGTGCATGTACAACTGATATTACTGGCCTTCTGATATTTTGTCTGTCAACATACTGGACAAGGTAGGTATTGGGTATTTGTTTTGAGAGCTTTGCTTTAAATTAAATCCTCCTTGTCAAAACTGTTTTACTAAGACTAATCATAACTTAAACACATGTCCCTGTAATGACAATTTTATTTATTACTATGCAGTATATTACTGTCTGAAAAAAGAAGGCAATACTGAGTCCAATAATGTTCTGTATTAATATTGGTACACAGCTTAGCTACTATGTCCAAACTCAACTAGGTTTTGATATTTTTTGCTAACAACTCAAAAGCTATCCACGTCTAAGCTTATTCTTACAATACACTTCATTGGCTGTGTTCTTCTCTCCCACTCTTTGTGTTTAACTAAGATTTATGAAAATGTCACCTGTCGTTTTCAAACAAGAGGTCTGACACAACATATGTTCCAACACATGCTATAATGCCTCTGCTGTTCAGAAGCAATTCATTAACTCCGTACTGTACAACGTGACTCGTGTAACATCTCTGGTCTGTGCACATGCTTGAGCTCATAGCCAAATGATTTGTAATTACCTAATTATGTCTATGCAAATAGTCATCTCATTTGCATAAACCATGTTTGGAGGACTGGAGGCAAGTAGACACGAGGGGAATGCTCTTCCTGTGTAGCTTTTTTATTAATCATTAATAGAAGTTGCATTAAAAAGAAAAGCATGTTTAATGTAGAAACTACATTTATACTTCTAATGTAATCCATTCGAATATTTGGTGCGTGAGATTTTCAATATTAAATTCACTCTGTATGAGTTGCAAAATTCTGGCAATCTGATGAGAAGATCGTCAGATAAATCTACTCAAAGAAATGACTACACTTTATGTTTATAAATCAATTCCCCCTCCTTGGTGCGAGACACAGCCCTGTGCTGTTAAATGACAGATGTCTGACGGACGCCACTAATGTAGCAATCCCTGTGCTGCGGTGGAGGACCATCTCTTCAGGGGGAAAGCAATAATCCAATTAGCTCGACACCAACTTCAATTATCTGATTTAGTTTGTGGAATCGACTACAGGTCACGGAGAATCAATAAAGGCTCGGAAGCCTCTTTATTTAGACTTACATTGAAAAGTCTGTATGTGGGTGTGAGATCTTAAAGCAGCGATAGGGAATACAATAAATAAATAAATAAACAATGTACAGTATATACAGTATGCGATGAATCTAAATGTGAACCTAAAAGTGAGAAAAAAGAAAAAAATATGGAAAGACAATTACATTCCAATAAAAAAAAGAAGAAAAAAAATGCTTGATTAATTGGAATACATACAGTAGAGATCAATTTTTCCTTGTCCAATATAACTTCAGGTACAATAACTAATGCATTTGATTATAATTTGTGGTTCCCGGAACCCAAATGTTGCTATACTTGTGTTTTCATCTTTTAAAAAACCTGAACAAAGCTAATTATTCTGTTGGCTGCCCAGGCAATAAATTGGAGGCATTAAAACACTTTCATTATGGAGATTAAAAAAGCAACGGACGGCTGGTTTCTTAAACTGATGAGTATACAAGGGAAAACAAATCTAATTCTCCATGCATAGTAATGCACACGCGAGACATACTGTAGCCACTAAAGAGACAGAGGACCATTTGCAGCTGGAATCTTTATATGTGACACAGGTATTGTCATTACGTGCAGCTCCAGCACAATGATATTACCTTTTAATGCCGTCCACAGTGTGGCAATTCAGCCCCCACAAGTCAAAGTAATTCTGCTCCATGTAAGCATGATGCTGAGGTCAGAGTGGTCTTCTCAGAGACAGTAAATCTGAGCACGAACAATGTGTCAGAGGTATCGCTGCTATCTTACAGGCACCTGCCATGATGAGCTTGTAAAAGAGCCATTAGCGCCTCTGTTATTACTCAACGGTTGCAGTTAGCGCAAGGCTAGCAGAGGAAGGATCACTATGTCACATTAACATGAGCATTAACCTCCTGACCAAATCCATCTGCGAGACTACAATCAACAAGTTCTTGAAATAAATTAAGCACAGTTCTGCCGATGAGCAGACGAGAAAGAACACAGTCGAAAGACAACTGTGAAGAATGGGTGAAATATGATTTTCCTTAATTAACATGCATAATAAAAAAGGAAATTAAGAGTGTAATGGCCACAGCGCTACAAGGAGTAAGGAACAGATAACATTTACATGGATCAAAAAACTGTTTGGAAATCTCACAGATTTTGTTCATCAGATACATGACACCTTCTAGCAGGAACATTTTAATAAGCAGAATG
Source organism: Gadopsis marmoratus (assembly GCA_036023855.1). NCBI lineage: Eukaryota > Metazoa > Chordata > Actinopteri > Centrarchiformes > Percichthyidae > Gadopsis > Gadopsis marmoratus. The sequence goes on along the minus strand of JAVQJF010055323.1, from coordinate 1,381 downwards.
TTTTGCCAATATATAAAAATACTTAAATATTCAAAAAAAAGAGATGGTAAATGCATTTACTGGCTGCAGTGAAAGTAAGTATATTTATTCAAGTACTGTACATAAGTACAGTTTTGAAGTATTTATAGTGGAAAATATTGTACTCTTTACTCCACTATCACTGTCATTTATCTGACAACTATAGTTCATTTTTAGATTAAGATTTTAAATTTAGATAAAATATGATATGCTTATAAAATACAATTCATTGTGAAGGAAGGAATCCCCAGTGCCAAACCCTTTTGGCTAGTGAAAAGCAAAATTAGGGAAAATAAATACATATTTGTGCAGCAGAACTTTGTTTTTTCTTCTTTCCTCTTCCATTAATCATCTAACAACCCCTCCAATTTATCTTGTGACCCATTGGAGGGGGCCCGACCCCTAAGTTGGTAACCACTGGACTAAAATACCAAACTGTATATCCACCTCAGCCAGCTACAACAGTAAAATGCTACTTGGTACATCAAAACTATATCGAATAATTTCATATATAATTTGATACTTTAAGTTAATCTAGCTGGTAATACTTCTGTGCATTCACTTAAGTGGGCTTTTGAATGTTTCCTGAAATGGAATATGTTTAGATTGTTGTATTGGTACTTTTACTTCAGTAAAAGATCAGAGTAGGCTAATTCTTCCACCACTGACTGGCTGCCATTGTGGAACCTGAAAGACAAGAGGGTGACCTGAGGACGGCGATCCCTCTATTGCCGTGTATGTGCAGCAGATGCACCGCCGAGGACCTGTGGACCAGATTAGCACCTCGGGGAGTTTCGGTACTGAGCCCAGCTGTGCCGTCTATACAGCAGGCAGCAACGCAGCATCCACTCCGTCTAAGCCTCTCAAAGACCTCTGGAGACCGGTGTGACGAACCCTTAGAAAGGACTTAGCAAACAGTTCTTAGCCTTGAGGACTCTGTTTTATTTTTTTATCCATTTGTGTGAACACTTGGCTGAAATGATGACAAGGTACAGAGGTGCACAAGGTGAGCCATTGTTTTGGTGTGCAGGATGTGTTGCACGGTGTCGCACGCGTGCATCAGGCAGTCACTTAAAGAAGCGCTTGCCGTTCCCGTGAATTAACGAGCAGTTGGGAAGAACAGGCCAAGGCGGTGCCATCTGTAAATGTCACAGGCACTGCTTGCTCATTTTACACATCATTAAAGCCAATATTCCTAACCTGTATCAGAGCAATCAGGAGCAGGCCATTACTGCGACAGGGGCCCCAGGGGAACCACGACCAAACTCAGAAAGAAGAGAACAGGGAGGGAGGGGGAGAGAGAGAGAGAGAGAGAGAGAGAGAGAGAGAGAGAGAGAGAGAGAGAGAGAGAGAGAGAGAGAGC
>JAVQJF010055321.1:0-37991 GCA_036023855.1 Gadopsis marmoratus | reverse complement strand
TGGAGGATAAAGGAATTGATACCACTGACTGGCTCCCATGCTCGCCTGACCTAAATCCAATCGAACGCCTCTGGGACATTATGTTTCGGTCCATCAGACGCCGCCAGGTTGCACCTCAGACTGTCCAGGAGCTCAGTGATGCCCTGGTTCAGATCTGGGAGGAGATACCCCAGGACACCATCCGTCGTCTCATTAGGAGCCCCGATGTTGTCAGGCATGAATACAAGCACGTGGAGGCCATACAAACTACTGAGTACCATTTTGAGTTGCTGCAATGACATTTCAGGAATATGGATTAGCCCTCCGCATCATTTTTCACTTTGATTTTTGGGGTGTCTTTGAATTCAACCCTCTGTAGGTTGATAATTTTCATCTCCATCAAACGACGGGGCATCCTTTTGTTCCTAACACGTTACCCAGTCCATATCAGTATAGATTTCCAGCATATTTTTTCCAATTGAGATCTCATGTTTTCAAAGTGTTCCTTTAATTTTTTTGAACAGTGTATATACACACTCACACACACACATAAGATAGTGCTGTTTTGCTCAGTTTCAGGTTACCATGGGATGCATGCTGCAGTTTCTATAGTTATACCCACAGCATTTACAAGATGCGTTGAATCAGGTTTTCTTTAGGGGATATACCGAAGCACTGAGTACCACAGTCTCAATATCTTTAATAAGAGGCTATTTTCGAAGATTTATAGCAGATACCAGACAACATACTGTACATTCACAATCCTCTGTAACAACTCCCACACCAAAAAGAACAAGATACAGATAATAAAGTTATGATATTAAACAAAAGTGCCATTAACAATGCTACAAAAAAAGTAAAGGGAGGTATAAGTCAATATTAACAGAACTACAGGACTTACACTGAAAAAAGGATGGAATTCAGTGAAAACAGTGGGCTGTGCAGGTTATATATTACTCAGGAGCAGATACTCTCATACAGTCTATATTATTGTCAATATTTAACATGCACATTTCATACTACATGGTAGCCATCATCTAATCAGTTTTTTATTTCAGTTTTTACATTGGCAGACAGCCTGATCACTGGATCAAAGTCTTTTCCCCTTAATTTAGAAATAACTGCACCAAAGCATTTATATCCCAGCACTGTGTGTGTCTGGCAGATACACAACTGCATTTCAGTCTTTTATAAAGGAAAGAGTCTAGAATGTAGAGTCTAAAATGTAGGTCCTATTTAAAACAAATCCTTCGGATCAATAAAAAAAATAGGAGGCTGATAAATGATAATTAAAAAACCTTATTTTCCAGAGCTATATGTTGTATCTTAAAGTACATTTCAGGACAATTTAATCTATTTCAATTGTTGCATGTATTTGCTGGATGTTAGCATCTTTGACAGTTACATAGACAAAAATGTATTCATTGCTCTAATAGCAGTGTTATAAAAAAAGCTTCCCCACAGGCTCCAAATCTTTCAGAGAACCAGAAATATAACTTTGATACACGCTCTTTCATAAACCCTCTTATGCCCTGGGCATCCGGCCTGCCACCAAGCGAGGCTGTTCATGTGATTTTACCCAACTTCTTTTTTTCTTCAGTCACCCGGACATGTATTTTGGGGGGAGAAATATACCCCACAGTCACACGCATACGCATACACACACGCCACCAAATACACTGCAACAAGCATTTTTAAGATGTCTACTACATGCTTTTCTCTCATATTTCATCTATTTCCAGCTCTTCTTACCATGACAAATTATCCTGGTCTATTCATTGTTAATTGGTTTAGCTGCAGTAAACATTATTCTCTTTAGAATGAATGCTTCTCTTTTTTGGATGATACCATGCGCAAATGTGGCAATTACTTTAAAATGGGAAATTGATAGCCTTAAATTAATTTTAATTGGATGAAGGAAGAAATTCAGCTCAGATATATTTGACATATTTCCAGTGCAAGTTTTCAGTTTCTTTTCATGATTTCTTAAAAAGTGTCAATAGCTTTTACAGGCTTTTAAAGTTAAGACAGATCACATTTTTCGACCATCAAAAAGAGGCACGAAAAAATACAAGTTGATTTACAGAGGAACAAAAACAAGAGAATAAAATGCTTGTCATTTAGTTACTATAGTTTACTCCAATGACCTGTACCGAATCTCTTAATAAGACAGTTTCCCCTCTAAGGATCTCTTTTAGTTAAGAGAGTCTTTATGGATTAAATGTCCACGTCTCGCAGAGCAGAAACCTGAACGGAGTGGCGGAGCTCAAAAATAAATAAACACGCAAATAAAACTGAAGCAATGTGTGGAACTTATAAAATCCATGATGAGATATAAAATCAGAGATACAGTGTACAGGTACAGTGCCGCACATGGGCATCATCTGACAGTCACGGCTTAATTCAGCGTCTGACGTGATGTAGATTCAGGAAGAAAAAGGTAGCCGACATTCTTATTAACCCGATTCTCTCGTTTCCTGTGCGCGGTGTCAGACGCTGAAGCACCAAGAACACAGGACCAGCTCCTGCAGGGTTTTACGCAGCTCCTGGCTCCGGTAGGCGTAAATGAGCGGGTCGATGAGCGAGTTACAGATGATGAGGATGAGGAAAAGGTTAAAGTTTCTGAAGAAACAGTTGCAGAAGGGGCTGGTGGGGCAGGTGAGGATGAGGATGAGGTGGAGGAAGAAGGGGCCCCAGCATAAAATGAAGACGCCGAGTAGGATGGTGAGGGTAATCGCTCCCTTCATGCTCGTGGACTGGCGTCTGCTTTTGTGGAAAGCCACGATGCGCCGGGAATGCACGTGCGCCAGGAGGAACATGTGCAGGTACAGCACGGCGTTAAACACTAGGGTGGTGCAGAAGAAGGTCACAAGGCACACGATGACCGCATTGTCGGTGTGGTACACGATGAAGAGGATGCTGGAGGCGATGCTGGCCAGCCACACCACCACGATAATGGTGACGGCGCGCTGCGTGGTCATGATGCTGTGGTAACGCAGCGCGTAAAAGATGGTGATGTAGCGATCCGCAGCAATGGTGCACAGAAAGGAGAGCGAGGACACCACGGAGCTGCAGATCATCACGTCAATGACGTTGTCCAGGTGGCGCAGCATACCAGGATGCACGTCCATCAGGCCGTGGTCGTTGAGGAGCATGAATATGGTCTCCACCACGTTGCTGACACTGACCAGCATGTCGGACAAGGCCAGGCAGCAGATGAAGTAGTACATGGGCGAGTGAAGGTTGCGGTTCTTGAAGATGGCCAAAACCACCAGGATGTTCTCCACCAGGCTGATGAGCCCCAGCACCAGGAAGAGCTCCTGAGGGATGCGGATCTGCACGCAGCTCAGCAAGTTCTGCTCTCCGGTGGTGGAGTTCGTTTCGTTCTCCAACATAAAGTCATTTAGCGGGCTGAAGTCCACATGGAGGATGGAGGGGTTATGCAGGGACCGGTTGGCCATTTCCGTGTCTGACTTCTATATGAGGACTATTTTACAGGCTGTCCTGGTGGATTTTACAGCAGCACAGTGTCAAACTGGGTAACATTCATCAGCTTGTTTGTAATCAGCTGTTGCAGTCACATGTTGTCCCACAGCCATTTGGAAAAAAATCCGAGCAGTTGTTCAGTTGCTGAGCCCGTCAAACATCCACAAAACAATAACAACACTCAAATTAACGCACCGCACTTCTGTTCTGTGGATGCAACTTGTCAAGGAGATCCACAAAGTTTCATTCTCCATCAAAACGTTGCGCACACAATTCAAGGTTTTCCATCCTCAAAAGTCCTCGTATCCCTTCAGACTGCTCGGACCCGCATGGTGACAGCGAACCAAGCGGTCTTTGATTCGGGTGCCGGAGACTGTGACTTGCTGTAACATTTGTCAGAGTGATGCTGGATTCTGAAGGACTTCAGGCGACTCCTCCTCTCACGCAAACGAACGTCAGCTCCTGTGTCAGTGCAGTCGGACACATGGCGCAGTTTTGGGAGAAGAAAAAAAAAGAAAATGAGAGAGAGAGAGAGAGAGAGAGAGGAAAGCCGGGCGGTGATAGTTGCAGAGTTGATCAGTCTAGTATTTTCATCTTTTATCTCTTTGGCATGTTTGTCCAGTAAATGCTCACCGTTTCCTATTACCTGTGTGGTTTCATCTGAATAATAAGATTCTCTGTTCACCGCCTCACCTGTCAGCACCACTTCTTATGTCAGCCTTTTTTTTCTCTGTGCATTAACTTAAAAGAAACCCACTTTGAGCAGTCCGAATCAGACAAATCACATGTTAGACGTTTTAGTACAGATTTCCCTCTTTGTGTTTGCTTCCTGGGACAGTAAGAGGGAATTCAGTTCTGAAGACAGTAACTTTGGAAGACATCCACTTGATTCGTTAAACCCAGAATGCTGAAACTTTATATTACCGTTGGCTACATTTTGCAATGCATTTTTGCACAGAATGAAGGCCGTGAAAGTACAACAGGAGAAACAATAACAGCAAACAAAGAAAAAGTCTCTTACTGTGCATATGGGCACGTCTGTATGGTTTCAAAACAGACGTGAAAAAAAACAGTTTGAACCCATCCTTTAATGTAAATCCAGATTTGAGTTTGAGTCCTTGTTCAGTTCCAACAGCTGAAACAGATCTGAGGAGTCAAGTGGGTCAAACTCTGCAGTAAATATTGCAGTTGTTGACACTTCAGTCCCTAAATCATGCTAAAAGGCAAAGTCATGAACAACAATCTCAGGTTTGTGAGTTGAAGGGAAGATATCCTCAGCTGCATTGCAAAGACACATTAACCATCTTCCAAAATGTGACATACGAGTGTTACTGACTCATAAGAGAAAATAGGTGTGGAACGATCCATAAGGCTGTTAAATATTTGAGCAGAACTGTAACTGTTGTTTAACGACTGCATTAAAGAGCAGACTAGTTTGCAACGTTCAGATTTTTCTTACCACAGATAAAAATATACTGCTCAAAGAACACATTGAAAACACATCAGATCTCAATGGGAAGAAAAATCATGCTGGATATCTATACTGGTATGGACTGGGTAAAGTGCTTAAAGAGGGTTCCTTTAACTTTTTAGAGCAGTGTATATTGGTGTAAATACAAAGAACGAAGATATCCCAAACTGTCTCGCAGACACTCCACAGACAGTTCAACACTGGTCTAAATGTGGTTAAAAATAATTTAAAGTAAGCTTTTCCATTGTGTTAACATAATTTAAATGGCTACTATCTGCTGCACAATGACTTTGATGCCTTTAAAATGATGGTTAGCTATAACTGTTTTAACCAACAATACGTCTTTTGATATTTTGATATTAAGGCTTACTGGGATGCAATAAGATTTGATGCCAAGACCGTATGGAACACTTTGACTTGCTATAGAGTTTCAGTTTAGGCTTAAGGAAGAAGGAAATCCAGCGTTAGGCGAAATATTTATTGGCGAGACTGTTTCATGAGTCGCATTCATTTTATAATTCAATCTATATATAGATATAATTGGCAAATACTTCATAACAATCAAGGAATTAGGATACTGTCACTAATTCAGGGAGTGTATTATATTTATTGACACTGTATTTCTTTGAATACAGACATTTTAAATTTACCGCCTATAATTTCAAATTCCATTCTTGGGCGCAGTTCAGTCTGGGGTTTTTTTTTTTTTAAATCTTCAATTTGTGTCATCAAAATTGTAGGCCATAGATTTGAATCAAAAGTCACTGGGCATGTAAAAAAAATAAATTAAAAAAATGATCGGACAGTGTAACATTGCAGTTCTGATTCTCAAGGAGGTTCACGAGTCTATAACAGTAATCGCGACCACAGTGGTGCACGGCTTTCCAACAACCCAAATTCAGGCTTTAAATGACTGATCGATTATTCATCACATACAACTATTTTCATAACCCATTAATGGTTTAAATTTTTTTTCCCCATGAAAAACACCAAAGATTCTCTGGTTTTAGTTTCTCAAACATGAGTATTTGCTGCTTTATTCTGTTTCAAATCATTATAAAGTGAATGCGTTTGGGGTCTGCCGTGTTTGGACCAAACACGACGTGTGAAGACGTCACCTCGGGCTCTGGGAAACCCCCAAAGGGCTTTTTTCACTTTAAGTTTCTTACCAAATGATTAATAGATGAATCAATAATGAAAATAATAATTAGTTGCAGCCCTACACACATTTGAACTTGTTTGACTTCAAATTGTTTTGTCACAGAGAATTTTAACAGAAGCCAGCTAGTTTGAAAGAAAACTTTGCTGGCTTTTTTGTAGCAGTAGGTAAACATAATTATGTTATTAATTTCAATTTGCACCAGGTCGTTTTTTTTATTTTTTTATTCTGGAGATCTAGTACCAGTTGACATCTTCATTAACTAATATACAGGAATGACTAATTGTCTGTGCAGCAGTGGTGGGAACACTGGAGTCACACAGAGCCTCACACACAGCTCCTTCTGTGGCGCTGATGTGAAAGCCTTTCCATGCTGCCGATAGATCACATCACATGTTTTCACACCATCAACCATAGCTCCAGGTGAACTAGAAACAATGACATAATTTGACCACACAGTCACACTGTGTTATCATGTGGCCCACTGAGTAACTAGTGTATGGACAGCTACAGTATGCGCAGAGGGAGATTTGCTCAGTGTCTCCAAAGTATATGTCCTCTTTGAGACTGAGAAGCCTTTAGGTTGACTCTAGTATAACATAGTCTATCTTTAATGAAAATCTGCTGAGCTATTTGTAGTAAAAAGTAGATTCATAAAAATAAGCATTCCAACCGGTGTGCTTATGTGACATCTTTATGTCCGAGAGGTTTGACAGGAAGAAAGAATAAGTGTGTCATGAGACAGATTTGTCTTCTGCTAGATGAAAACCAGGTAAAGGCTTTGCAGACATTTCAGCATCTTTGTACGTGGGGGAAACAAAAAACAAAAAACAAAAAAACAGAAATACCAGAGTGGGAAAATGGAGAAACATAAGTGAAACATTACCTCAGAAATCCTAATTATTTTGTTGGCGTGTTGTCAGCAGTTACAGCCTCGGGTTTTAAGTATAGTGAATCAGGCATCACTGAGTAAGGTCACGAGAATCTGACAGAGAGCAAAGATACTATCAATCAAAAATCAATATAGGCTAAATGTATCAAATATCTGCCATACACCCATACGGGTGGAGCAAACCACAAATAATGAAATATTGGCAAGTCAACAGAAATGTGTGGGTTGGTTCCAAACAGAGCGGGAATGAGGGAGGCTAGGTTCTCAGTTTTCCAATGAAATGATTATGTGACAAATGTCAGAAAAATAAGCATTTAACCACCATATTTCTTTTTGGACAAGACAGAAGAACAGATTCCTGCATTGACAGTTTTGATTTAGAAAATGTTTAAATTAGCAGGAGACAAGACTACACATAAAATCATGTTTTTGGAAAATGAAATTTGAATTAACCATAAAGGCTACTGAATGGGATGTTAACTGGAAGCCCACACACTCATTGCATGAACGCTTCACAACAGGTCACAATAGAAGCAAGTTATCAGCCACAGGACTTCACTTGGATTTGTTGGCAATTATTTTCCCCCCCATCAGAAGTTAATAAAGCTGCAGCAACTTTTCTAAAATAGTGATGCAATTTGTTGCACTGTTCCAAGCACTAAATCATTAATATGATTAATGTGTTTGTTGCCTTCTTTTTTGGAGTCCCTTCCCTTATTTTGGAACTTTATAGCAAATTACTTGATATGAAAGCAGAGATGTTCTGACATATACACACACACGTATACACTTTTTACTTGATTTTTGTCTTTTATTCAACATATATATATACACTTTTTTTTTTTACATCAGAGTATAGATGTGGTAGAGGATGAGTATGGTTACAACATCGCTTCTCTGAAAAATGGATCGTAATGTGGTTGGGCGGGTGTAATAAAAGTTAAATATAAGTGTGTTTCTTTGAAATAAAGATCTAAAGGGAGATGTATGACTTGCAGAATGTGTGCTATTCCCAACACAAAATCCCAAAACAACAGTGTTTAATATTGCACGTGCAAAAAGATTTAACGGAATAAAACTGCTTGCCTGGCTCAGAATTTAAACATCACATATTTCCATGTTCCAGTGAAGCAACAAGTGTGTTCAGCGTGATGAATTAGCTTTCAGGTTTCACCCCTGCAACTTTTAATCCATTGAAAGTTAACATGGACTTCAATGTGTTTGATTTCTGTGTTTCAAGTTACAAGAGCACATGGCCCACATCAATGAGAATAAAGACTTATTGGCTGATTCTGTAGCAAAAAGAAACAAACACCCTGTGTTGATGTGCTGCCAAGCTAAATTTTGAATTAGTGATAGACGTTCCACTCCATGTACGAACTGTTTCAACTTTGTTCTTATTTCATAAAGCAGTCCATTGTTTGTGAACGTGGAAAAAAAAAAAACTCTCTGAAAGCCAGATACCAGAGGATGAAGGGTAGCAGCCATTATGCGTTTGTGTTGTTCAATGCACGGCTGCACACAATGTTGGCACTTCAAAACAATTATTATAAATAACATCCTCTTCTTAAGTGACATGACAAGTTCAACTAACCAATCTGTTTTCTGACTCTGGAAAAAAGTTCCCCCTGTTGCGTGGATTGCCCTGGAATAACTTGTTTTCTTTGTATCAATGCCACTAAAGCAGAGAAGTGGACAGGCGCGTAACACCAAGTCAAATCCTCTTTTCACTAAAGTACTCTGAAATTTGGACAATTAAAAAAAATACTATTTACTTGTCCCACTCCATCTCTTCTTAATTATCATAAACGGCATTAAATAATTTCATTTTTGCTTAATGTCATGAAGTTTTTAATGTTTCTTTGTCTATTTGATTCCTCTTCATCCTCACAATTAAAATTCCACCTGTCTCCCTCCTCTCTCAGTCCCATTCCTCCTCATCTCTGTAGGGGTTGTCCTCTCTTGGTGGCTCTTGAAACCTGATGTTTGCCAGCATGTCCCTCATTGCCACCATTAGACGATTCACTTCCTGGTTCAGCTCCTGACCAGCTCGAGCCACTTCCATGTCATCCTCCTGCCTCAGTCCACCCTTAACAAGGCAAGAAACGGCAGTTAATATCTAGAATCCTACCACTGGTTTAACAGTCTCACCTCGCTGGAAGCACTTAATAAGTTATGTCTTTTGACACCATCAAGTTATTAACACTAAAGGATCCCATTTCATAGATACACAAGCAAACGCAGATAAACACAGTAGTACGTTTGTGATGTTTTTAGAAAAACACAGTGCACAGTTTTTAGAAAAACATATTCAGCATTTGTGTGTTAAATAAAACAAGATAACAAGATAATCTAGGTTTGTGTTATATGACATTGTTGTTTTCAGACATGCAACTCTATTGCAACAGCCAAGAAGAAGAACTTCCCTAGTGTTAACTATATTTCTCTTATCCACATTGTATCTCTTCCTCTACATAAGTGGATTTATAATGTGATCAGGATATGAAGCTGTCCTGATGGAAACATGCCTCAGGCCCATCTGTTTTCATCAAGCATGTATAGATGACCCACAAGATGTGTGGGTGTACCCGATATATGTATCTTAATCTGGTGGCAGTTGTTTGCACTGCACACTTGTGGATTAAAAGAAAAAACGGTGAGACAGACCAAACTCTGCAAGCTGTCTTTGCATAGCATTTATTATCCCCTAGGTACACAACGTTCCATGTTAAGCACTTCAGTCATTGTAAAATTGTCAACACCTCCATGTTTAACCTTGTTTGGACCTAAAGCAGACTTTAAAGGCACCAAGTAGCCTTTGAGTCTTTACAGTCTTGAGTCTTTTTGTAGAGAAATAAAACAAACCCAGTGGAAACAGGTTCAGTCCATTTGTTGCTTTCAGCCCATTCATCAAATACCTCTTAAATACAGGAAATGCCAATATGATGCAAAGTACATTTCTTTCAGCAATAGTGCCTTTTTTGTTACTACTACTGGTGCGGTCAGAAATGCTCTGATTTTACATAGAAATGACCATGTGCGGTTTTCTTGTACACAAACAAGTTCTGTTCACATTCAGTGTTACTCAACCAAACTCACTGTATGGATCCTGGAGGTCTGACACATGTGTTGAAAGCATTACCGTCCTCATATAACATTTGAAAGCAGATTTTTAAAGTAAATAAAATAGATAAATTGTGCATTGTTAATATTCATATTTACTAATGTCTTCTTTCCTACAGGCACGCTGTTAACAAAAATATCAACTGCATGCTCATGCGTGTGTACGAGAACAAACAAAACGGGGGGCCACTCATAAAAGCATTGCTCCAAAGAGCAACTAGTTGTCAAAAACCCCACAGGGTGCCTTTAAATTCACAAACAGACATGATTGTACCAGTCAGGTTGAAATAAAGAGTAAATAAGCCTATTATATTACAATATAAATACACATCTATATACATGTTATTATACAGTGCTGAGACTGATGGTTTTGAAAAGAAAGGCTTTTATGCTTAAAAGGTTCTGTGTGGAGGATGCAAAATGCTTTCTTCACTTAGTCGCTCGCTGAATTTTGTGAGAACACATGATGAAATCACCAGTTCCTGAAAACACATTTTCCTCTTGTGTCAAAAGTACATTACAAGAGGTCACCCACTGATGATGTAAAAGACTGCAGATTCACATCACTCTTTCGACAGTGATGATCTACTGGCTGCACTTTTTTAAATGCTAACAAGTTAAGATGGCTTCGGTCAACAGTTATTATGGGGCCAAGCCTGGCAAACATGACACATGAGTTTTATGGCGGCTTAGGAGTTTAGTTTATAAGTGTCTTGCCCCATAAGATGGGTTTCTGATCTGCCATCTCAAGGATTAAGGGCTGTTATGGTTTTGGCAGCTAAAGGTACTCAGTAAAGGCTATGGAAAGATCACCTTTCCAATGTTGACTGTTGGTAGGTGATAGGATGCAAACTGACGTCTACAGTCTTAAGGTCACACGCTTTGCACACAGCAATGTTTACCCCATGACAACCACTCAGTGAGCTGTGGCAGACTCCTGTCCCTCCAATCCCTGACGTCCCTGGATGAGCATGAATGATGGTGAGGAAGCCTGTTAGATACGAGCACACTCACTGCACTAAAACATCATCCAGGTCATTTCTATTTTACCTATCTAATAAAGTCCCATTTGGGATAATAGTATTTATCTAATCAAATCTTTACATAACAATAGTATTGTTGTCTAGTACTACTGTAGTGCTGTGTATACTCTGAGAACTGAGATGTTGAAATGTTTACACAAAAAAGCCACAAGTGAGTTAACAGTATGCGGGATTTGTTGTTCTGTACACTGTAAAATGAACCATAAAGAGTTTACTGCAGGAAGGCCGATCATTTATGTTTTTGTCAGTCTAAAAATGAACACATCAGGTCACATTAGACTTGAACTGAAGATGACAATTCCACATCTCACTGTTCTGCTCTGGTCTTTCTGGAAATCTGTCCTCTTTCTCAGTCTTGGCCAAACTACAGTCCACTCTGAAGGAAAAAGGGGGTACGCAAATAATGTGGAGTAAATGAGCAGAAAGCGCAAACACTCTTTTGTTCCCGAGGACAATATGGACTAAAGATGGCTCAGGAATTGCAGCAGTTTAATTTATGTAATACCACCCCCAGCTTAAATTGACCAATATATTGTTGACATTTAAAATAATTTTAAATCAGATAATAACTCCTGTTAACGGAGTGAATTTCAACAATAAAAAAAAAATGCAATGTGCTCACCTGACACTACTATATTCCAAAGGGTTTGCGCCTATAAATACAGGTAACAAATAAGATTGACAAAATGTCCTACAATAATTATGAGGGGGAAACAATTACCCTATTAATTAATAAATATAAGCATAAAACTTCACTATTATAAAAGAGGCATCAAATCCAAGGCCACAAACAACTTTGCAATTCATGAATGTTATCATTTTTTTCTTCAGTGACATACTGGAAAATGGAGGACAGAATTAACTGTAACAATATCATAGGCTTTCTTTCATAATTTTTAGTGGTTATGCCCATAGGGTAACCATGGGTTTTTGGAGGAAATATTCCATCCGTCAAGGATGTGTTTCCCAGATCTTTAACCAGTTCAGATATTCCCACCAGCCCTGGAGGGTCATGCTACAAAATGGTTGTATTGGTGTGTTATTTTAGTAATGATTAAATTATAAATCCAACCTTAAAACACAATTTACATTGTGCTCCTTCCAGACGCTTGGACAGCAAACTCAATAAAAACATACACCTCGCAGGAAATCAGAGCATCAAGAAGCTTGTAGCGACATATTCATAGACTCTGAGAGTTAACACAGTTTGTTACAGACAAGGCTTAGAGCTGTAAATCAAATGATAACCCAAGAATCTACCCCGTGGGTTCTTTATTAGCATCCTACCAGTTTGTCTATTATTCAATGTCTATGTGGCACCACAAGGATTCGTCTTCAGATGTCATCACTACAGTTTGCTCTTGAGGTTGAGGAGGGACTTGCTCAAATTCACACATTTTAACTGATGTACAACATATTATAAATAACATTCAAATTCAGTTTCATGGTGTATTTGCATTTGGAATATTTGACAATCTAAATTCTTTTTGTATTTCATGGATGACAACCGTAAGTGCATCTTTCCATAAAACTAACTCACAACTCTTTTTTGCCCTGTGTACTAAACAACCAATCAATTCATTTTTCCAGACCCACTTCTGACCTGTGCTGCTTGATCCGTGCGACTCACCTGAGGGTTGAAGTTTGGCAGCAAGGACCGGAAAAACAGCGACAGTGTATTTGCATTGGATGCACCAACATGCTGCCTATATTCAGAGAGACACACACACACACACACACACACACACACCTCATTAAAGTGTTAAAATGTAAAAGCAAAGCAAATAGAAGACATAAAGCCAGTTGGTTTGTAAACCACAATATTTGTGTGTTCTATGATTGTACGATGCAATTTAATGTGCACATATGTTTGGGCCCTCCATTACCTCTCTGGTCGAGTATACGATATCACAGAGTCCAGTGGAGGCAGAGGGTCAAAGCCCATCACAGGCTGACTGGTCACCTCCTGAAGGTATCAAACAAATAAGCAAGATTAGAGTCAGTTACTCAGGGATGCATGAGTTCAGAGATGCAGAGAAATAAAAAAAAAAAAGCCATTGGTGGTTATGTCAGAATCAGAATTAGGTTTATTGCAAAGTAGGTTTTCACAAACAGGGAATTTGCTTTCGTGAATTGGTGCATTAAAATGTGAAGAAATATAAAATAAGAGAAAATTTGAGAGAAAAAAAAACTACAATAATACATTCATTGAGGACTAAATCTATGAATGTGTGATATCGGCATCACCGTCGCCTTAAATTTGATCCACAGTTTCTGGTAGTGTGGAATGATTTACAAATCAGATTGGGACCTCGGGGAGTGAAAGGCCACATGTTTCTTGTAGTGTTCTTATTAATTCATGGAACTCCTCTGACTTGTGAATTGTGTAAAGTGTGGTGGCTGATCGTTTCTCACTAGGGGCAGACTTGAGGTGGCTTCTTTGATTTCGGAGAGAAGGACGTGACGATGGATGTTCCTTGGTGCACTCTGGTACCTCTGCTTTCTCCTGAAACAGCATGATGAAGGGATGCTAACTTATGGAGCATAATGGCACAGAAATATGGACTTGTGGCAGCAGAGCAGCTCATTGAGATCTTACTTGTTTTGGCAGTCCTCCACCAGAGGGTCTTTGGTATCAACTCGGCACAGCACCTCTTTAACAGACTCTTCCAGCCACAGCATTACTGCTGCCTCCCTCCACAGGGTGCAAGTCCTCCCCACATACAGTGCAGTCACTTCAGCCAGGGCTGGGGGCTGCCTACAGACAGACGGTAGGATGAGTTTTAAAGTTAGGGTAGAAGAGGGGGAAAAAAAGATAACAGAAAAGCACATTTGATACATAATGAGGATACAAATAAAGGTCATAAAAGGATTTATAGCAATAATATAATGAATTTGTTATAGGTAATATGTCTATAAAATATTGAATGATAGATGATTCCATGCTATATTAATAACAGTAATCATTTCCATGGCAGTAATGGCTGGATTTGCACCACAAAGGGAGCATACATTACCCTATCTGACTCTTTGGGCCGAAGAAGGCGTGTGAGGTGACTGTGGCATCTGGTTGCACAGTACACAGATCCAATAGAGGCATCAAGACTGCAGAAAATATATTTACAACAACATAAGCAGGTGAAAATACACAAGTTATTTGAAGTGAATGGCAAGTACCCCCTACTATTTTAGAAAAATCCTTTTAGTCATGCCATAAAAAATGTGAAGAAGTGAGTGACTAAACTAAATACGGGTAGTGGTTCATTTCTGAGAGTCTAACCTCCAGGGAACATGATGAGAGCCTTCTGCAACATCTGGTCAGCTCTGTGTCTTAGTTTGTCACTTTCTTCAGGATCCATATCTTCCTGCTGACTGAGATGGAAATGGCAAAGTGCAGTGGAGAATGCAAAGTTCGGCAGCTGGGACAGGTTTCTGTGCTCCTGAAACGCAAACAAACAAACCATTTCAGTTATCAGATTGAAAGTGTAACACTGGCACACTAATAACATGTATATGCCATAGCCTGTATGTATCCTCCTGAGACCCAGCCTATTCATTTATGTCCTCTGTAGTGGACATTGTTTTTTGGTCTATAGCTTGACTCATTCGAGCTACCCTACTAAGTCCTGGTGTGCTAAATAGAGGACATCCTGGCATTTCCAATGATATCTCATGTGTTTGGGTGGAATGAGGGGAACATTGTTTTCATACTGAGACAAAAAAGTTAAAATGGAAGATACTTTTTTTCCTCTGTTCTAAGAAGGATAAAGATGGACGACATGACACAGTTGCTCAAAAGTGAAGCCAAAACATATGGATCGCCCCCTGGTGGCTGGTTGCACTATAGGTCATACACCCCACCCCCTCCACATTAGTAGAAGGGACATGGGTCAAACTGAAAAATCAACAGGGTATCACGTCATGATTGACACTGAAAAGTCAACAGGGTATCACGTCATGATTGTCAACTGTGACTGTGA
Organism: Gadopsis marmoratus; assembly: GCA_036023855.1. Taxonomy (NCBI): domain Eukaryota; kingdom Metazoa; phylum Chordata; class Actinopteri; order Centrarchiformes; family Percichthyidae; genus Gadopsis; species Gadopsis marmoratus. Next base: position 22,858 of record JAVQJF010055321.1, on the reverse strand, counting down.
TCGCGATTGATTCATGCATGTGTATAGGCGGGAACTCGACACCGTGGCTCCACTGCGGATCATTACTGCGCAGACTCTGGCTCATCCATATCCAATATATGTTGGATCCATTCTTTTACAATAGGAGGAAGTGAAGACGCGTCATCCATCTTTATATACAGTCTATGGAATATGCACACATCTGCAAATGATAGTACACTTTACCTCCCAGTCCTGATACATTTGGAGGAGAGACTGGTACTCCCTGGAACGCAGCATCAGCAGATCAATGAGCAGGAGCATGCAAAGTGGGTCGGAGTCTGGGTCCAAGCTAATACAAAAGAGTGGCAGGCAAGACAAGTTATTACTACAGGCACTTGGACCAAAAATAGACTCTGAATCCAAGTACAATTACAAGTATCATCCCAGACTCCAGAGTGAACATAAAAACACGCTCTCAACCGGTGGGAAACACTGTTCTGTCCCAAGAAGGTACTGTTGGTTAAAGCTGATATTTAGCTTAAATAAAAACATCACTCGTCTGCTATTTGCCTTCAGAGTATATTTTGAATCTTGGGCAGATAACCAACTAAAGTAACATTGGAGTGGCTTTGCTCCACGTTGCTCTGCACAAATTGCTAATGATATAATATATAATATATATAATAATATATATATAATATAGTGAAATAAGTGAATTTTTCAAAACCTACCACAGTGCATTTAATACTAACTGAACATGCATGATGATACCAAATAGAGTCTGTGTTTGAAACAACAAGGGAATGCAAATATCATTATTGATTATTTTCTCTAAAACAGTAGTTTGACTGTCAAATCATATCATATATATGAGAGACCCTTCTTCAAACAATGTTTTTTAAGATTCCGTTAAGCGTTGCCATCCTAAGCTACAAGTGATTTAATCACTGCTGTTTGGAGGGGGGCAGATGTCAGATTTTATTCCCACACTGTTGCTTTACAGAAGGACCAGAACATCTGTCATGAAGTCAGGAAGCCAGAGTTTGATGACAATCATAGATAAGCATTGACCATTATAGGGGTAGGCTGTAAAGTTGGCAGACTGATAGCAGAAGTGCATGGTAACAGTGTGTATAAAGCCCTATGCAGGGGGCCTCTGTACCAACATAATACAGGAGGTTTTATCTTACATAATGAGATTTAAATGTAAATTATTTTATGTGTATCATTTTGGTCAAACGCATTATCTTACATGTACCTTTATACCATTTCATATATGGTAAAAAGCAGTCAAATGTCTTTAAAAATAACAAACAAACCTCATCAGTAAAACAGCACACAGTAGGAATTTGGAGGACCCAAATTGGAGTTTCCCACCTTAAAAATAAATCTCTGATCTGTACCAGTAATCACACTCTGTGTGGGGAAAAATATGTTACACAACAGACAAAATGTTGCGCCTGCGCCCCGCCCCCCCCTCCCCCTGGTTGGTGGTTACTTTATTCAGGGAAATAATAGGTACTTTTGTTTAGCTAGACAGCCATGTGATCATATGCAATACTAATGTGATGTCAAATAAAGAAACTGAAGACAAAAAAAGAGAAAAATAGTGTCTAAACTGCCACCTTCTTTCTTTCTGTAGTAATAAAGTCGACAAGTACATACGTTAGTCATAAAGATACCCGGGACGTTATGGCTGTAATGGAGGTAAAAGTTTTTTAATTGGTCGAGTCTGAAAAGTGAGAAGCGTGTGGGTTATTCTGTATAAATCTCTTGTGAAAATGATACAGTTCCCTTTAACCCTATAGCTTGACTTCCCAGTGCCCTAGCTTTTCCTTTTGTACCTCAGGATCAGTTTGCAGTACTCCAAAGCTGTCCGTGGGCATCCTCTCTTCTCCAGGAACATCATGTGCTTATAAAGAGCCAGGTAAAATGCCCTGCAAACAGAGATTGAATCACTAAAGTGCTAAAGCCTTCAAACGATAATCTGGGGTCTCACTGATGCCTCCCAAAAGTAACGTGTCTAACAAAAGCAAAAATAAGGAAAGGGAAACAACCAACCTGTTCTCTGGTCTCAGATAATCAAGTCTGCTGGCACCTGAGGTTAGACTGAATAAAGGGTGAAAAGTGCACTCGAAGCTGTACAAGGCTCTTTCTGAAAGAAAAAGAAGTCACCATTTATTTATATCCACAACAACAAAACTATAACATTTTCAATGAAGCATTAGCAAACTGGGTTTGGCACAATGTGCAGGAAGCAGTACTAAACACAGCTACAGAACACTGTCTTACTTCTCGGTCTTAAATTAGTTCAATTGAAGGCTTGTTATAAATTTGCCAGGGAATAAGACAAATGCCCTTTGTTAAATTATCCCTCTGGCATTCTACATAAACTATGTTAGCTATCCAGTCGAGGAGAAGGCCTGTGATAATAAACCTAATGTTTGACTTTTTAAACAATGGCTAGTTCAGTTGATTTAAATTTAGTCAAACGCATGCCAACACTGAGCACTAAAATAACCACAATTATTTCTCCTGATAAATCAGACAAAATGAGGAATTATCAGTGATTTGACTACAGTCCTTTTCACATCTCATATCCATATCTTGAGTCAGCCTAACAAGTAAACACAACACTGACAAAACTAACACTACTAATCCCCATAGCACCAAAATCATCTTTGAGATTGACTCCACATGTAGATGTGAATGGTTATGATACAGAGATCCTTTAAAATAAATGTTATTTTGAATTTGTTTTTCAGATGATTTCTCTGTTAATTGTAAGGATGCCACATCACACTAATATATAAATACTACATACTGTATAAATGCCACCTGAGATCTTTGATATTTATTACTCGTGGAATTTGGTTGCTTTCACGGTATTGTTTACCAACTAACAAAAAAGTAAATAACATTATACAGTAAAAGACTAATTTTGCCTGTTATTTTGTATGTAGTACAATAAAGATATTGCTATGATTAATATGCATTTATAATTGGAAAACCAAAATCAGGCCGACCCTGTTGTAACAAAGCAGCAAAGGGAATGATTTTTCATGAGCTTAATAAAAGTGCTCTAAGCGCTGAATTGATATTAACAAATGTACAATATATGCCTGGTCCACTTAGCCATGATGAAAAACAGACTTGGACTGTGTTATTTCATGTCTATGCCAAAGTCTGGCATCTATAAAAATATACAATTGGAACAGAAGGAGCTTGTGTATCGAGTGGGCTCTTTTTTAGTCAAAACTCTGCAATCAGCTCAGAACGTTAACATCTAGCTTTAATACTTGATAGTAGTATAAAGATATAGTATGAAATCATTGTCATGCACTTAATACAACAAATAGTGTCAGTTTGATTTGAAGCTACATTAATCAGCTGCATTTAAACTAATTCTGGTAAAATATAATGGATTCCTGGGTATGATTCCAAACACACTGCTTATCAGTTTGGCATCTGGGTCATTGCAGGGACCTAAACACTTACACTCTTTGGTTTAGAATTGATGTAATTTATGGAATGAACCCATGATCCTCACCGATAAGGTCCCTGGCCATCTCCTGATCCTCCTGTATGCGGCAGACGTCAGAGAGCTGCAGCAAGGAATCAATGTGGTAGGGGTTCAGCTGTAGCAGGGCCTGGAGAGAAAAAGAGATGAGGAAAATGGTCAAATTGACAGAAATGGACAAAAGACATAAAGTCAGAATAGAGAAAATGCTTTCAACGGAAGAAGTTACATTACGATATAAGAGAAGAGTCAAAATGTATTAAAAATGCATCCACACTAATCATTTGGTTACACGGCAACTGTAGATTTGTCACTGTGTCTACATGCACACACAAACTGCCTTTGGCCTGGGTTTTAACTGCAAAATAACAATTCTACATGCATCAATGTGCATGGAGAAACACATGTCTCCCTGATAATTTGACAAAGTTGGTAAAACGAGCCACCAAGCATAGTCATAAGTTTATGTTATAGCCACTGGGTCTAAATATTGCAACGTCTTTTCGGTAAAATTACATTGCAGTTGTTGGTTATAATACTGAAGATGATTCAAAGGGATGATTTAATGCAAAATTCAAGAGTTAAAATGGCTAAAATAGAGAACAGTGTCTATGCAATGTAACGTGACTATATCACTGATTATTTTACGCATCCCTGGGAACATCAATACCTAAGATGTCTGATTTAAAATATTACTACATCATCAAACTCTCTGACACAAAAGTGCACAGCGGTGGATTTTGTTTTTTTTTTTTACCACAATGTTGTTGGGATCCATGGACTCGACAGCATCCAGGAACTTGAACTGTATATGCTGGTAGTCCCGACTGTGCTCAAAGGTGAAGTACTGAATGCCGTCCTTTGACTGCAGTAAGGTCATTGAGATTCCTGTGGACACGTCAAGCAGAGTTAAGAACAAATGTTATGTTGACATTTGTAGGGGAAAATCAAATCCCACCATGGAATGGACTACTAACAGAAAGATTACACAATATATCAATGTTGACTTTCAGTGTGAAAACAATGAGTATTATGTATCGCAATTAAATGTTACTTGTGCTTCCTTCTGACTACAAGGTAAATAACCATCTAAAAGCACGGACGGCAGTTTCGTGCTTGTTTGTGATTATGAATTAGTTTGAATTCTGTATAATAAAAACAGAACATATAAAGAACATTAAACTGCTATTGTTGTATTGTATTGAATTAAGAACAGCCTTGTTTACTGTTACTTGGACATGATACTTGTTACTATAAATATGTGACTGTATCTGCACTTTGGGGTGAGACTCCTCATACACAGTATGATCTCTGTCCTTTCAGCTGAAATAAACTGAGTGTGTTTGCTCTTCATTCTTTTGCTTAATTTATCTTAAACTGTTTGTTGGATCATCATTTAATTCGTTCACTTCTCCACAAGGGAATACAAAATTTCCACCACAGTTTGATGTGTGAGAAGCTAAACTCTAATATAATAATTTAATATCACTAAATATGCCCATAAAATTTTACAGTTACATGGAAAGCAGCCTGTGAAGAGATTTGTCATAACTACAATTGTGTGTGCGTGTGTTTTGGCATGTGCATCTTAGACCACTGGGCCACCACGAAGTCCATAGTGTTTGCATTTTTAATTAACATATCAAGAGAAAAACAGGATTCAAGTGGAGTCAAACTTTTGATTTTCCAATTGAATTACTCCATTTTGTGCGCAGCTCATAATATCAACAAAGGACAGAAATTAAAATTGTTTAGTTTTAGCCTGAAATGTTACATTTATAAAAATGAAAAGGTACTAGCTCTAATTGTGATGACTGTAAGGAAAAGCCTACCCGGGCGGCTAAAGCGAGGCCAGCTGTCTTTAGGAATGGTCATCCAGGTGCTACGGTGAAACTGTCTGTTTCTCTGTCGAGGTCTGTCAAAAGAAAAACAAAAAGAAAAGGAGCACAAGAATAAACTGTATATACAGATGGAGTGGGCCATTTAAATCCAAACAATTTCACAAAGGGTTTCCTTTTCTTTTTACCTTTGATCCCCTTGAACAGCTCGAGCCCCAAAATATCTCTTCAGCTCTGTCTCTGGGTTGAGATTCCTAACAAATTGACACAGAAAATTCAAATCTTGACAGGCTAAATGAGGAAATACACTCCGAGGGAAATATAGGGGCTGTTTGATTTTGATATTTTAAACAAGCCAGTCCATGTCTGCTTTAGACTCTACAAGACAAAAATCAACAAATCAAGGCATAATTCTCAAATTATTTTACTGTGATTCTCAATGTTGACAAATTGACTGATACATATGGATGACAAGATTAAGTCAGTAAGTAATCATTGGACTCAGTTTGTGACTGTCAGTGTACAGAATCAAAGTGAAACTATGTAATGTTTAAGTTTATTGAGGTTATCAAAGTTTATCTGTATCTTCTGTCAACGAACAAAAACAGTGGCAAATTAGAATTCCATAGAGGTCATATGAAAAGTACACATCAATGATAAACAGCTTAAGGGTTTTTTTTTTTTAATTGAGTGCATACTATGGACACTCCATCAAGGACATAACGGCTGCACAGTTTGCACATTTATGGTAATTGCAGCCATCCATCCTATCAACAGGTGAGCAAACCCTCATTGGCCTTTGACAGACAATAGTTTTCTTTTCCTGTGTGAGCCAAGCGCCACAACATGGTGACAATTAGGGATCACAGAAATGCATGTAAGTGAGGCCACTCTACTATGGTCAGCCATTGACTAAGTTGAGTCAGATGTGCACTGGTTACAAGCTTAAATTTATGGGACACAGTAAATATTGGAACAATACAATTCACTAGAAACCATGTAAATGTACAAATTGATACTTCTGGTTGGTGAAAAACAAAAAAAGGATACCTGACCTGAATGTATTTATTTTGTCTACATGAGTGATGTTGGTCTCACCTGTGCTCCACGTGTAGCACAGATTTTCTGTCGGATCCTCCGCAATCCTCATTTTGCAAACTCAGACCATTGGACTGCTCCAGGTTCTCCAGCAATAAATCAATGTTATCATCTGGTACAGCCTCCTGAAAGCCATTAAACAAAAACAGTGTGAGACAGCATTTTATTGTTCTTCAGCCGGCACGAGGAGCTACAGTTTTGTATATTGTGTGTGAAGTTTTTGTCTTGTAAGACAGTAGAATGATGATTTTCATTATATATAATGAATGTACAGCAGAATAAACTGTGACGTAGGAGCTAAATGTTAATAATGTTAATTAACCCTCAGAGTGTTTGTCCTTAAGCAGATTTTTCTCCGACTAATGTTAACAAATATGACTAATTAATGAAGTGATCATTAATTCTTAGAATATAATGTGCATTATCATTTATTATATTATAGTTTTACAACTGTCTTGCCAGACAAGAAACAGAATCCCTCCTCAACAAATGTACCTTTCCATCTTCTGATGTCACTTTTGTCTTTTTCTTTTTCTTCTTCTTCTTAACTCTTTCTCCAGAGAAAGACTGCTAAAAAAAACAGTTTAATATGTGCAAAGATGTACATTTAGATCAGCAGAATATTTAAGTACATATTTAATCAGAGGGTCACAGAAAGACATCCTTCTCACATTGTTGTATCTTTACCTTTGCAGACACTTGCTTTTGATCTGGTTTCTCGTGGGCTCTGTTATCATTCTTTTCTATACCACTCGTTTCCTTTCCATCAGGTTTCTCTGCCTCTTCATCAGGTGAGATTTTCTCTGCCTCGATGTCTGCATCACTTATCTATTGAAAATGGATGTGGTGTAGAGTCAGATTTAAAGCCTTTTTATATCTGATCTTCCTTTTACCTGGTTGATGTAAACAGTTCATACATTAAATCAGCCTACTGAAGCAAATAATAAAACCTAAGGTGCTGGTGACACTGGGTCATAACTATTAATATTAAACTGATCATGTATTTCACACAAAGTAAAAACGTCATGCATTATGACTTTGACAAGGGATTTCAGCTACCTTTCAAGCCATAAAGTTAGCAAAAGGTAGCTCTTAGCTTGATATAATGAGATGATGTCTTGACTTACTGTGATGCTTTGCTTCATAACACAAAGCAAATCTCATTTCATTACCGTTCAAATCAATCTTGTTTTAATAAATCAATCATTTCATCACAATAGCTCCCTCTACGCACTAATTACTAATAACTACGCAAGTATTACTAAATTATTGCTATCATCTTCATTAAAAAGGTCTGCACGAATCCAACATCAACATGACTTTATTTGCTTGGCACATTCACATCTGTCCAAAATTGTATAAATAGTTATCTTTACCTAAAAGAAAAACAGAGCAGGAGCGATAACTTGCATCATGTGCAATGTTTAGCTATATGTCTCCCAAGAATACCATTCAAAGGCTTGTAAACACTCCTGAACAGCATACCCGAGCTTTTTTTGTCAGTGCTTTCTTAAGGCTGGGGATGCAGTCTACTTCCCAGTGATTTTCTAATGTGATAGAAGCCGTGTTTGCTAACCTTAACCTTCAATATAATATATCTGAGTTTAAGCTAACGCCACACGGCTAGCCGGTGTTAGCAAGGTTCGTCAACAGAGCGCTCGCACATAAGATATAAACACGCTTAACTTAGAAACGTTATGTTGAAAGTAACATGTAAGCTGAGGACTTACACCGTCACCTTACCAATTCATAAATGTTGCTGAAGTTCTTCTGAGCCTTGTTTTTCTTTGCCTTTCGGCTGCCGCCTTTCGTGCTAGGCTGGGGAGAAACATTAGCCGTGTCCAGCTGCTCCTCACCCGCAGCCTGCTCCTCCGGGCTGTCACCCAAAGTTAGATCCCCGAGGTCCAAGGCCTCCTGACCCCGCTGTTTCCCTTTGAGCCTTCGCAGAGCCCTGGTAGACATTGTCCACTGCTCATGGGACACATACACTGTAATATTCGCGATTAAAATATGCTTTATTTAGCTCGCAGACACAGCAAAGCAATCAAATGAGGCTCAATTCCATTTGCTGCTTCTGGTTCTTCTTCTTCTTCTGCTGCTGCTACTTCTAAATGTTTCAACGCATCTGAGTGTGTTACTGCCCCCCACAGGACAGATGAACAATTGCATCAATAACTTTTCATTCATCTCATAAGAGCGTTTACAGGGTCCAGTCGTATTATTTAACATCGCTGTAAAAGTGTCAAATTATTTTTTTTTACTATTTTCTCTAGGGCCAAATATTAAGTTAGAATTAAAATAACAAAAGAGTTCAAATCAGAACAAGGGACGGCAAGTGATAAATAAAATACAGAGTACAGAGTATTAGGGGATGAAGAGTGTGCTAAAGAGTGTGACAAGCAATATGTACAGTAGGAAATACACAATGCAAACAATTGATACATGCAAAGACCAAACAATGTAAACAATTGGCAAAAACAGTTAAAACATGTCAAAACCCAGTTGGTTGATTTCGTACCATCTACAGTGTCCCGCCTGCTGTGTCTGTGACTTAATTTGAACATATCCCTCTGACTCCATGACCACAGATGTGTTAGACCTTTTAACCACAGCTTGAATGGAAAAGTCATGTCTTCCTTGCATCTACTTTTCACACTTTATCCTCTTCAATCCCCTTTTTGATTTTGGTTCTTAGTTATATTCTGCCAGTATGTGAACTATCATATATATATTTTGAATTTAAACATTTAAATTACAATATAATACAGGTTTAAAATAATTTAATAACACAATATTATATACATTATTTGAACACGTTTATACATTTCTACAGTATTTTGACATTTTAGTCATTCTAAAGTGGAAATTTTGTTTATGCACTTTGATATATGGTATATCATGGAAATAAATCTGTATGTTCTTTTAATGATAACTTTGCCCAAAATTCTAATGCAACACTTACGGCTCCAAACCAGACTGTTTGTAGTTCTCACGCATCAGCAGTAGGTGGCAGTATTTACCCGAGTAAAACTGACTGAACCTGATGGGCAAGTTTTCAAAACCTTTATTGGTATGAGCTCAGCACTATAAGCTGGAAATACACAAAAAATTTTATTGTGTTGATTATTGTAAAAACTGATCGTATACAAGTAAGACACTACAGGAATTTAACTTACAAGTATTCAGAGGCATTAAAATACAATAATGATGGTGTAAATTCAAAAAGTAGTGCGAAGTGTTGGCGTGCCTCACGTGTTACAGCCCCACAAAGAAAAATGAGTTAATACCATTGTGTGGTTTCCACACAGACTCCAGCTGTGTAACAGGTCAGCTGTGGCCAACAAAAAGAAATAAGACCAGCATGCAGAACATGTCTGACAGCCAGCAGTTTAACCAGATGTAATAATCTTACTTTGTTTCTAGCTTAAGCCAACAAAAAGGATGTGAAAAGAGAAACACTTTAGATGAGAAAGGGAAATTCTGATGTATTGAAATTCTGTGCATTTGCGAAAGGAGGAAGTTGCAAATGCCACTACTTAAAATAATTTTCCAAAGGGAACTCGTAAAATACAAGACATTTGAAAGTACAAACACATGACGCATCATGATTCATGGAGCACAAGGGATTCATTTACAAGACGTCAAAGTACAGAAACAAAAATTAATAAATGGCTATTATGAGCCACATACATCCAACTACCAATATGTCAATTTAATCATAGAAATAACAGTGTCATGTAGTCCTACAGTACTTTGATCAATTGACTTCAAGAAATACACAAAGACACAAGGGTTAAGAACATAATACAATATATTCCAAGATCTGTGCATGGCAACACAATTCAGTGGATGCAACACTGCAAAAAATATATGGTGGTTGGCGCAGAAAAAAATGCAAACATACCTACAGGCTTTTGACAATATCTGTGTGTGGTTGCCACTTAGCAGCTATAGCATTGACATTTTTCTCCCGTGGTATGTTTGTTGTTTTTTGTTCAAAAGTTAAATATGACAGTCACTTTACCCATTCTACTTTCAATCCTCAGTACAACATTTATCTCTGTTATCAAGATATTTCTCTGCAGGTTGAGGTATGATGGTGTGGACTCAGCATGTAGTCCAGTCAATAGCTTCACTAAACTTTGGGAAAAACTATTCATTTGTCCTGAATCACAGAATCTGGTGACGTCCCACTGTGACCGGTTTTGATTGTACACCAAGATCTCAGGCAGACAGCGGAAGGGATGCAGAGGATGTGGCGCTGGATCGGTTACTCGTTGGCAGTGACAGAGACGGGGTTGTCGTAGGCTGCTCCCTCCAGGTCGTCGACCCGTTTCCTGCGCATCTCTGGAGGAGGTCTCGGTGGTGGATTCTGCGGAGGATTCTTGATGCTCTCTCCAACTGGCTTACGTGTCTCCTTCCTTGGAAGAATGGGCTCCCAGTGTTCACCTCGGATAGCTGCCTAGAAAGCAAATGTCAAGGAATACAAATCAGTAATGGTTGTTGACTTTAAGTTGTATTGTTCAAATATTGGGATGATAAAGAAGCCCTTATCCAGTACTCAGTTATATGCATAATTAAAATAAGACAAAAAAGGTGTAGCCTGGAAAGCTTTATAACTTTGGTTGCCACATCTAGTACTATTGAAGAGTTTGGGCACACCCCTGACTGGTCATGTTTCATAACTACAGGTCCCTGTCTCAACAGACATACCAGTAATGAAACAATCTCTTCCTCATAGCTATTTCCTTGTTTCCGTCAACTGGCCACTTCCTGCCTCCTTTAACAACTTTATTTAACCTGCTATAATGGAGATTAATGTGGTAAAAGCTACCAACTTACAACAAGGTAGATGAGGCTGGCAATGCCGAGGCAGACACATCCCAGGACAGTAGCGAGCATAAAACCTCCAGGTACGCAGATTCTAAGACAAAGAGACAGGTATTTTAGGCGGAAAGACTAGAACAAGTCATTAGCCTTTTGTTTGAGAGACTGGCTGTGAATCAGAGGAATGCTGTCTAGCATAGGAATGTGGCAGACATAATGAACTCACGCAGCATGCAGAAATGCTCTGACATAGTAGTTCCTCGTCAGTGGCCCAAAGCTTTTCACACACACAGTGAAGCAGTACTGGCCCCTGAGGGGGAAACAAGAGGCGGGAGTGAGCAAAAAGCTTCACTGGCGACCATCACAGAACTTCATCATTAAAAAGCACAGCCTACAAATTGCTAAAAACAAAATAAAATTATATATATGTAAAAAATAATAATAATAATAATAATAATAATAAATGAAAATGTCATCACTTACGTTCTCTCCACACTTGTGCCCTTGGATCTCTTGCTTCTGGGATACTCAAGTAGACACACAAAAACCCCGGCAGCACTAGTTATCTGTCAAGGCTGTTTCACCTTATGAGGTTCACCAAGTCGCATAATAACTCTGGTAGGGCATTAAACCAAATTTAAATAAACATCTGTGTTGGGACCCTGAGCAGGTTCCCCGATTGTTTCTGACATAAAAGAGGTGAACATATGTAGAATATGGTACGAATGCCAGATGGATAGAAATAAACTACTTCTACCATGTTATATTTTCACCAATATAAAAATATACTGATTCACGTATCCAAATGCAAGCAGACATTTGTGAGACTCGTATATTAATTCAAGCCTTCACACTGTAGAACTTAAGGCCAGGTTTAAATGTTATCTTGCCAAATAACTGTGCTCAGCCAACAGAAAGTCTTTCAGCTTCTGCCAGCAACCTCACATAGCAGCTACCTTTCGAATCACAGTTAACATGCAAGCACTTTGCCGCTGTGGCACAAAAAGTAAATACCGGTAGAGCCTTCAATTTACTCAACTCCCATACATTTTAGTCACCAAAATCACATCTGTGCTTTTAGGCTTGTGATTTATACACAGACTTCAGTTTTGGTAAAGAAATGTCACGTTGACGATAGTAGACGAGGAGGGACTCTGGAAGCTGTACATTTTCACAAAGAGGCAACTCGAGCGTTACTTCTTCAGATTGAACTCTTTTGGTTTATGCAAAGTATAAAAAGGATACACTGCATAAGCTGCAAACTGCCAGCCTCGAAACTGTCCAGCCACCCCCACAATGCCCCCAGTGAGGAGAACTGAAACAAGGAAACAGGAAGATCAAATGAGAAAAAAAAAAAAACAACTTATAACAAACAATACACCTTTTGTGAATCCACTCAAAGAGGCATGTTCGTGCTGAATCGTGCAGCGACTTCACTGAAATGCAGATTCATTTCTTATTGAGTTGATTAAAAATGACTTAATGTTGTGTTTGCAATACCATCAAACAGGAATTTCACTTTTATTAGGCTACTACTTTAAATTTTCTGTCAACAAACTGGTGAAGGTGGCTAAAAAGCACGCATCCCTTATGAACACGTCCGATTTCAATTAAACGGCTCGTGCGACTTAATTGGACAAACACTTCCACGAAACGTTCTTCTCTTCAGAACATGTGCGTTTATACTCACTGAGGCCCGAAGCCAGAGCCTGCTCGTTGGCCCACATCGCCCACTCTATTTTCCCCATCGCGTCCACCCGAACTGTCCGTCTGCAAACAGCTGACTGTCCACACGGCGACTCCGGTTGTTTATAGGAGGAAGCAGCAGAAGCATTTAAGAGATGAGAGGCGTGTAGACGTGCAGGCCCGGGGGGCTGGGCTTATTATCCAGTCGTCATTTCCGAATAATCTAGCGCGGGGCCACGATGGCGGAGGAGGGGGGGCCGGTTACTCGCCGGACAGGTGAAGTAACGACCACAGGCGACAGTTCACCAGTTGCACACGGAAATCCTCCCAATTGTTGTCGCCCCTTCAGCAGCTCAGTGAGTGAAGCCTGTAGCCCAAACGAACCTCTTCAAATACGTCTGATTGTTTTCATAGTTGACTCATTCGTCTTATAAAGCACATTTGTTTAGTGCACGTCCTTCTGAACATTTCAGCTCTTATAGCTGGAACATCGAGTAGACCATTGGATTTCTTTTTTTTTTTCTTCTTCTTTACCGTCCGTTAATTGCAAAACAAACCCCTGACAAAACAATCTTACAAAAAACTACAAACTTGAATCTGGAAATGGCAAAAAGACAAAACAAGAAACAATTATATTGACAAAAAAATATATTATATTTAATGCTACAGAGTTGACATTGCTCATTAGGTCTGAAATGATGTTGTCACAAGATGAAAATAAAAACATCATTTAAATGACCATCATTATAAGACCCTCCTTACACACGTGGACACAATTTATAAAGTCAAATCACAAGCGTTTGCTCAGATAGGTCAGAGAGCACAAGGGAAGCCGTATTGCTACGACTGGACATGTTAGTCAAATACCTTCCAAACAGTATCTACCAGTAGATACTGAAGGATGTAGAGAGCTATACAAGAACATAATGGGTGGTAAAAAGATGAGGATAGACACACCAGTACAGTTAGTGAATTAAATGAAGACATTATCATCAATGGTAAGGGTCGGTGTCTGGCGTTGCTGTGATTTGTAAAAACCTAACACACAATATGACTACTGCCATTTTTATCTCTGCGGAATTGATTTAATTATTGCTCAGAGGAGCTTTGTCCGTTTATGGCTGCAGGGCATCACTCGGTTTTCTTAGGCAACCCATCGGGTCCGAGTAGATGCTGCGCGAGGTCCTCCACAACACAAGGGCCTGGTCCAGCCTTGACCCCAAAACAAGAGAAGATCATGTCACGGACTCATTCTCTGTACGCAAGTCTGTGTGTTAACGTCTAAAAATGCATCAAATTTAAAATGGTGCTCTAATAAAAATCTAAACGTGAATAAACAGTGCCGTTTAATAAAACCTTCAAAGGTGGAATGCTGGATTAACGCTCCAGTGAAACATAGTGAAGCAGAGGAACTACTGTATATCACAATATGTGCCACACTTTTCAACTGATGTAGTGCAACACAATGTTACGTAAAAGGAAATGTGGACATAAATCTAAATTTGTCTCGCAATCTGACAACTGACATCATCTTTCTACTGTATATTGTTTAGCCTGAAGACAGACACACCAACACATAACATAGAAATCAAAAACAGATTTTCAGTTGCTGTTTAAAGTAAACTGATAAAATGATGTGTAGTACCTTGGTACTAATAATGTAGCTTATTCCCTTTGGCATGGGCTCTAGCGCAATAGCCTGTTTCAACTCCTCAGAAAGAGCAGTGTGGTTAACTGGAAGACCCTTAATAAACCTGCAGAAAAGGAAGAAACATACTCACTTCAAGATGCTGAAAGCAGACGCACCTTAACAAACAACAGTGTAAAACAGCTTACTTTGTGCCAAAAAACACCAATATATCATTGTGAATCTATATATTTTTTTTTATTTATCGGTAATGTGTTGCAGAGGACGAAGCACTAAAGTGAAGTGCGTCGGGTTAACGTCAACTCACAGTCCTCCGTTGGTCTCTGGGGGGAAGAAGTGTTGAACCACCTGAACAATCTCAGGAACGTGCTGCTGCAGAGTGAACATCACAGCGTTGGGTCCTGCATCAAACGTGTAGGCCAACTAGAGGAAAACAAACAGGCCGTGACAGTCATGTAAAGAGGGAGAGCTTTTCTGTTCTCCAGCTTGAAAACCACCACACCAGTTTCACATCTTCATTACACCATCTCAGAAATTCAGCTGCACGAACTGAGGCAAATGTGAAACACAAGAAAAAAAAAGACATACATTGACTTAACAGCAGTGAAAGTAAAGTAAAGTAAGGAGGCTACGATGGAGTATTAATAGACTGCCACAGGCAAATGAGCTGAAGAACTTTGCAAATCCATTTGTGGTTTACATGTTTTAGCTCCATTACCTACAAGTACTACTACTACTACTGTACAACTGATGCGACTGACACCCAAATCCCAACACCCTTCACAGTTGTATGACTTTCTTTTATTGTCAGACTTGTGTTAATTTTGCTCTTTCTCAGACACAGAGTTGCTCACCCTCGTCTCCCCGTAGTGTCTGTTATACCGATGCACCAAACTGATAACCTGTTGAGACACACTGCTGAGGTAGAAGATGGGAGGGTACGTGTCAAGACAGGTGGCATGGAACTGGTTACTGTCCTTCATGGTTAGCTCAGCAAATGCAGCAAAGTCCTTTCTTCGAACCACTTCAATCATCTCTACCATCCGGCCTGGAGCGACAGATGCAGCCCGGTGCTACACACACACACAAGCAGAAAACATTGACATAGACCCTCATGTGAGTAAAAATAATCTAGTTTTAATTGCAGTCTAAACCAACACAATCGCCATGTTTAATAGTATTGAATAATGTAAGTGTGAGGCTGAACACAGTACCTTTAAGAGGCAGCTTGTTTGTACACTGGTTTGCATCCCAGAGGTGCTGCCCACTGGCTTCCTCTCAGCACTGGCCTGTGACAAAGTGCATTAATTAACCCAATATAACTTTGACAATTTTCAATTAAAGTCTGCATGTTTGTACACTAGTCCAGGTGGTTGCTGTACATGAAAGTAAGAAATTAACTATGTGACTTTCACAATAGCGCACAAATGTGCCAAGACATAGCTGACTTGCATCATTCTTTCAGTCTCAAACACACACAAACTGACCTACCACTAGCACAAGTACTCTGAGCTCAGGCCAATGAGTCTCTGGCTCCACCTGCTGGGCTAGACTGTCCTTGCCATTGTCTTTCTGTCCCATGATCCACTGGACAAACCCTCCGTACATACTCCGGCATGCGCTGCCTGAGCCTTGCCGAGCAATCTCAGACAACTCCCCCTCTACGCCAAACACCTGGGCCAGAGTGTAAACTGCAACACAGGATGCGAGAGGGAGTAAGAGCAGAGGAGGCTGGGTAAAAAGATGTATCAAATATGAGACACATGGCATGGTGAACAGTGGGCACACACAGGCAAGATAATATAGTTTGAACTTTTCTTATGCTGAAATGCAGCTGTTGAGCTTTCAATAAAATTACTACGCTAGTGTCATTAAGAGTAATTTCAGTCATGCATTGAAACAGAGTTTACACACATACCCACCTAGACAAGCGAATCCAGCGGCTGAGGAGGCAAGCCCGGCAGCAGTGGGGAAGTTGTTAACAGAGCAGATGTGGACTTTGCGAGACAAACCAGTCGAATCCAAACCAGGGTCCGGGTCGCTACGTCTCTTCCTTGCTAATCGTCGAACTAAATACAGAAACATAGAAAAATGACATGGCCTGCACTCTCGCCAACTCCCAGTCTTTGCCCTTTCTGTGCTTTTTAAAAGGAAAAATAAAACAGACAGGACTCACTCTCTCTCAGACAGGACTGTAGCCTTGGATGGGTTATGTCCTCCTCTTTGCCATTGAGCCATATTCGATCTTCCTGAAATGATCTACTGGCTGCAACTGTTGTGGTTGTTTTCAGCTTAACAGAAGGAGAAAGACAAGACAGATCTATATCAAGCTGTAGCTATCTTATCACTAACACAATGCTAGATATGGAAACGTCAAGATCACCTGCAGATCATATATGACACTATTTATGTTACCCATCGTCCAGGCACAATTTAACGGCAAGGTCACTATTTCCTACAATTTGAATCATGCGTTTGTACCATCTTACAATGTTTCCTTGAAAGCTTTTACCATGTTGGCACAATAGTATAATTGCAGCTCTGCTGCAAAGTTCAAGACTGACAGGTAAACACAACCGTGCCATGACAAGGACAACTGAATTAGCCTCTTTCTACACTTTTACTTATGGATGGCAGGAAACACTGGGGCTCACTGTTGTCCTACAGACACAACATTGAGAATCTTTAAATACCTGGTCTTGATGCAACGTGACGCTCAGAGATGAGTTAATGGGTAAAATTAATTCTTCATTTCTCTTCCCCCCTGAAAAGTAAGTTTTGCACACAGTGTATACTATCAATGCCCAGTATACAGTGAGACATGAAACACAAATCACCACACAAGAAACATTTTGTTTACTTTGCGTGCTAAAGGCTAAACATACTTACAGTATTTGATGACGGCTATATTCACAGGAGCGGTGCATGTAACTATGTTTGTCTTGTCCGTACTATCCTCAGGCATAGCTGTACATGTAAGGCGACAGTTTTTATTGATGAAATGTACCCGAACGCTCTCAAATGCACTGCACAAGTCTCCTCTCGTGTTTAGCAGTTACGGTTTAGCTAACACAGTTCAACCTCACTTTTCCTCGAGGTCTCCCTCGATTGGATGGTGTTTAACATGTGGCTAATCCCGCCACCAATCAGAGCCGAGCAGCTTTGATCAAGCAGTCGGGATAGCCAATGAGCGATCATCTGACCACGGTCGTGCGAAGATAGGGCAAGGTGAGAGACCATCCCACTGTTAAACCCACGTAACAGCCTAAAGAAAGTGATGATCGTGAAATAATAAAAAATAAAAATCTGACTGTAGATAATGTAACTGCATATCGAAAGCTCTGTCAGCTGTAAGCACATTTCATGACCTTACAAATTATGCATTAAACTTATAGTCAAATTATAAAGTAGTTTAAATTTGTTTGGCCAACTGCAACATTTAAATGTTGCTTATTAATAATAATCAGATATTTCAACAATGACAGGGGCCATTCTGCCTGCATGAGTCTGTTAACACTAAATGTAGGACTTTTGCCATCTAGCATTTTTACACTTTGGTACTGTTAAGTTTTATATAAATAAAGGATGTGAAAACTCAGTCCACCAATGGTAATAATAAGGTAACCCTCTACTACAGTAGTAACTGCTTGTCTTGTAGAATTAGATGTCCCTCCTCTTCCGCTTGGCAATGCAGGAAAACAAAAGTGGAAAGAAATTATGAAGTTTAGAATGTAAAAGTCAATGAAATGTATCACAAAGTTGTGTTTGTAAAAAAATTCATGCAGACTGTAACGCTCTGCTAACTGCAGCAAACTAATTCAAAGCAACGCAACGGTTATGCAAGTATTTCCTTTGGTTTTTCAACTGTGGCTCATTACTATATGTTGATTGTGGAAACAAATTATTAATAGCTGTAGGATTATTGGACTTGGAATTGAGCATTTCATACAGATAATAATAAAATCATAATTCTCCTTCACGCTTCTTATTTTAAAAGTAGTTGGATACATTTGGGAACATGTTAACTAAATCTTGTTTCTGAAATGAAAACCAAAATTTGAGACTGTTGATCCAGCACACACAGTAAGTCAACTTAACGATGGTGGTGAGGATACTGTGAAAAGATGCTGCAAAGTTTTTCTGTTCTTGCACTGATGGAACCAATGGAATAAGTTGTGTAAAAACCCATAACGGAAACCTTTTCAAAAGGGTTCAACACAGATTCATATAATAATTTTAGAAATGGCTCATTAGTAAAACAAACATTTAAGGCTTTTTGAAATTTTTATGTAAACTTTTAAGATACATCATATGAGCAAAAAGAAAATATCCAAGTGCATCCAAAGCTAACGGAATGCCGGCCCCGAATAAAGAACAATGCATTGTATTCACAGAGCAGTCTAGATAAAATGCAGCAGTACGTTTTGCATTTTATCTAGCTTCTTGTGATTGAAGAACAGAAGTCAATTATGGTGAAAAATAAAGAAGAAGAAAAAAAAGAGTAACTACTGAGAGGGACTAGAGGAGTCAAACAGTGCCACGAGCTGTCAGGGGTACAACACAAGCAGTGCAAATTTGCAGCACCTTGTTTGAAAAAGAGATCGCAAAAGAACACTTTGACACTGTGTGTATTTTACCCCCCACCACTTGTGCCACAATGTCAACTCCACTTTGTTGTTCTTCCCTCTTGGTTTGTAGTTTGCTAGTGTGGCATCCGAGGATTCAGCTAGTCAAAGATGCTATGCAGAGTCCCGGGAAAGTATATCCCGTTCTGATTTCGTGGCTCATTCCAGTGCTCCGGTTTAAAGTTAGTAATCATCATCATCGTCATCATCTGAGTCCATCACCTTCCGTCTGTTGAACTGACAAGTACAGAGCATAAATGATGTAAGCTGAACAAATCCCTGCTAATATATCAAACATAGGTGACATTTCAGTGGAACTTACTTTGACAGTCGTCTTCTTATCAGTTTGCTGACTGACCTTTTCCAGAATCTCAATCAAGCCTGACTCAGAAATCTGACAAAAGAGAAAGTCCGTTCATTGCACTGCTGGCATGTGGAAGAGTATCGACATTAGTGTTTCAAGCATCAACAGGTCATTGTGTTACCTTTCCTCCTAACTTTCCAAAACGAGCCATTTGAATGAGATAGTTCTCAACTGCATTGGCCTTCTCCGGCTTCACCAAGGCAAGATTACTCACTGAAAAAAGAACATTATTTTTTTGTATTTATTTTACCATCACGTGTCCACATGCAAGTGGTATTTATACAACGGTATACATCACAACCTAAGCATCACACATAGTTTCAATGGAGCACTGGGCAGTTTTTTCAAAACTCAGAAAGAGGAGCTTTGTCAGGTCTTTCATGTCATGTAAATCCTGTATGACACTTTCATTAGACTGAATAGAAATCACTCATAAGATGTGTTACACATTTGATTACGTTTCTTTTCTACAACATTCATAATGCTTGCATGCGGGTGGTGGCTGTATACGGTGGTGATTCTATTGCTTAGAGGAGCTTTTACAATGTGTGTTGTTCCACTCATCATTGTATTTGAAATCTTTCACACTACTTTTTGCATTACTGTTTTTCCACCCATTTTTAATGTGCCAAATAAATACATATTTTAAATAATACCTTTTGGTTCTACAAGAGCATGATTATTTTCCTAAGGGATCCCTTCAACAGGCTAAACAATTCATCTGAGGGCACACTTACATCTGGCACGGGCAGACTGGTCGAGAACTTGAGCCAATATAGAGTTCCTCACGTCTGTTTCTCTGTGAATAAAAAGTAACAATAGGGGTTAGGACTGAGACCAATAAAAAGAAAACAGAAAAATAAATGTATTAAACTGTTAAGCCATCAGAACACCAGGTCCCACAGCCACACTGACAGGTTTAATATTGTTAGTATTGTTCATAACGTTTTACTGGATTATATATGTATATATAAAATTCAGTGCACATGTGCTTTAATTTAAATTGTATTTATTTGTGTAATAAAGAAATCATACTGTAGGTAAAATGTTATCACTATACTTGTATCCTTTTAAATTAATTATCACATCTTACCTTTGTTTGGCCTCCTCTCCTTGCTGATTATTTGAAGAATCCTGAAAGAAAACGTGAGACAGCACCATCACATATAGGTTGGATTTCTGCATTCAGCTACCTGGAGGATGTTTAACCTGATATGG
The DNA here is from genome assembly GCA_036023855.1 of Gadopsis marmoratus. Lineage (NCBI taxonomy): Eukaryota > Metazoa > Chordata > Actinopteri > Centrarchiformes > Percichthyidae > Gadopsis > Gadopsis marmoratus. Next base: position 2,073 of record JAVQJF010055321.1, on the reverse strand, counting down.
AAAAGGATTTCATACCAGCCAATGTTCCCTTTGGTAATGTCTTAACAATCTCACTTCATAACTGTCAAAATGAATTTCCCTTCTCTTGATAAAAGTTATGTTTATTTATTTGATTAAACATGGGGTTTCTTAAGCAAAATTTAAATCATGTTTCAAACTAGAACACAGTGTTTGGCTACAGATCTGTTGACATTTTGGAGCCAAGTAACATCTGTAAACTCATGTTATGTCACCAACATCCACCCACTTCACATCTGGAAGTTCATTAGCTATATCTTAATGTTTATATAAGCTATATGCCACTCTTGACAGATATCAATAATTAACAGTATTGTGTCTCTGTTTAACCTTTTCATCCATTTATATTTGTACCTTGAACAATGTCTTATGATGCGATTTATTTGGGTGTTTGGGATACTTTTAACCCCGTCTGCTTCCAGAAATAGTTTAGGGACTGTTCATATTGTTGGTTACATGTTCTAGTTTTTAGTTCCAATTTCAGTCATTGAAGGTCCGTCTGCATCTTGATAAAGGTTGGTAGATTGTACAAACACCAGGAACAACGACGGGCATTTTCTTCTTCATTCTTCATTATATGCTTGACAAAGTCTTGATATGACATGTTTTAAAATCATATTAGAATGCTGTCCATAATTATTGGCCCAGTAAATTAATCGATCAGGCTCCGCTGTGTGTACTGTACCATCCCAACATACTGTGTGCTCAGTTAGCAGAACCCTGACAGCACTGATTGAAATCTGCTTCAAGAGAGCCAGCTTTTCCCATTTCACTAGAAATTATGCCACCGTATCATGACTTTGTTATAGCATAACTAAATAATTTACTGTTACACTATAAATATGTATTCACTACTGTCATATAACAAAACTGTTGCCCTTTTGTTTCTAATGAACTGGTTGTTTTCAAATCATTATAACGTTAGTAAAGACACTCTTATGTTCATTAAATTGGCCTGCCTTCTCATTTAACAGAAAACAACCCCAACGTAGCTCACCAGTCTACTGCCTACTTGGGAATTTGGCCAAAATACACTCTTAAAATGGGTTCTTTTTTTCTAAGTCCTTCTTTAATTTTGCTCAGCTAGCAACAGTCTTTGTCAGAGGGGGTGTGCGCTGTCTAGTCGATACGAAGCTAGCAGTGCTCAGGAGATGATTTTGGTAATTCAGTGATTTATCGACTTAACGACAGCCCATTTACACAGCGCATGGCTCTCATATACGAGCTATGTAGTTAAATTAGTTGAGTGGCGGTGACTGGTTTGTGTGGCTCAGCTACACTAGCTAGCAGCATCCTCAGCATCTCCTTATAAGGCTGACGCAAATACGCTTCCCAGCTCGTGTTTTGTCCTTACCCCGTGCTTTGCCTGTAGTTCCGCCATTCTTTGCCGCCTGATTGCCTCTAACTCGTCGTCTGCCATGGTTTCCGAAATTAATGTAGACCTACAAGACTGAAAAAGGGATACGGCAACGTAATGTAATGTACTCTATACTCCCATCAGAGACAAGGCCCTACCTAGCTCAAGGAAGTGTAATCAACATCGAAAAATCAGATCCAACACTCACTGTAAAGCAATCGAGCACAGAGTAAGGATCCTCTTCTTCTTCTTGATGTTTTATGGTGGTTAGCACCCAACGCTATGGTGCATTACCGCCACCAACTGGCATGGAGTGTGGCCCGGATAGCCATACAACAAAAATAATGAAAAACATTTTTTCTCTCTATCAGGACTGTTCTAATATAACCAAACAAGAACAAATAACACTCTTCCCTAGAGTTTTGTTGTAAAATATCCTGTAAGTCAAATTGTACCGTTACCCCTGTATCAAGTCCCTTCTCTAAGCCTCATACAGCGAGATCTTCTCCTTCTTGTAGTGTTATGGCGGCCGGGATCCAGCTTTTGGTGCATTACTGCCACCTTCTGCTCCGCAGTGTGGACCAGACAGTTGGCATACTATCTACAGTATATCCCTTCACCCAATACAAAAAACAACAACGCCCCCCCCCCGGGAGCAGAAAGCGGGGGGGTGCGGGGAGGTGCGCGGGGTGGGGGGT
>JAVQJF010055316.1:0-20088 GCA_036023855.1 Gadopsis marmoratus | reverse complement strand
CCCCCCCCCCCCCCCCCCCCCCCCCCCCCCCCCCCCCCCCCCCCCCCCCCCCCCCCCCCCCCCCCCCCCCCCCCAAACCGGGCAAAGAGAGAGGAAAGTGGGCGCTACGGGGAGAACCGCAACAATGACCCGGTCCTGACTAAAATTGAACGGATTAGCCAATCTATTCTGAGCCCTAATGAGATTAGAGTCATGGGTCGCGGCGGCGTGGCACCTTTCGCTGAGCTCCTCGGGGACCGTCGTCCCCGTCAGCAGCCCTCCAGACGTGCAGATGGCGCGTGTGACACCGAGGACGCCAGCGGACAATAACAGACACTTGGATGCGCGCTCACCTGTGCCGCTTCTGTGGCGCGCGGATTCCTAGAAGTCGAAGTCGCAGAAGAAGAAGAAGTAGAAGTAGTAATAGTAGTAGTAGTAGTAGTAGTAAAGGAGGACAAAATGAAGTACCAGAAATATATCACGGTGATGCAGATGGCCATGGGAGTGACAGCCTCCAACAAAGACTGCCTCCCCACTAAGAGACAGCTGTGGTGAGTAGAGGTGTTGCATGCAGGCGGCGTGTCTGTGCGTGTGGAGGAAAATAGCGTTAAAATGAGCCTCCTTAGCCTTGTTGACCTGAGAAAGCTCGCCGCCCCGTCCCCTCTCCTCCTCCTCTCCTCCTCTCCTCCTCTCCTCTCCCCCTGCGCCCCGTGTGAAGTTGAAGCTGAGCAGCTGTTGGCGGAAGTCGGCCGCCTCCATCTCGCTTCGCCTTGTGAACAGTTTCATATTCACATCGTATTGACACGCACACATTCATCCCCTCCGTCGTCCTGGTGGACTCGGTGTGTTTGGTGTTTCCACCAGCAGCAGCATCAAACAGCGCTGGTGCTCCGTCCGATACAGTCCGCTCACCTGCACGCGCTCGTTTGAAGCTCCGAAGTGTCATTTTGGTGATCTGTCCTCAACCCCCCCCCCAGCAGGTCTCTGATCTCAGATCTATTTCTGTTATCTGCTGTTGTAAAATAATGTCTCCACTCTCATCATTTATTCAGCAGCTTCGTGTGGCTGCATGCAGCTCGCAGTGTGCAGGACTGATGCTAAGTGGTTGACTGTCGCTGGCTGCTTATGTGTTTGTGCTTTTCATAATATGAGCGTTCGCTTCACATCAGAGTCTGGCAGTGTTTGTCCATCTATAGCCTACATGTTCCACCAGGCACCCAGCTGAGCCACCAGACTTCTTTTCTGCCACCCTTATTTCACTTCGTAGCTTTTGGAAACATCTGTTAATCAGGACTATTTCACTATTAGTTCAACTGTTGATTATTTTTAAGATAATCGATAAATCATTTGGTCTATAAAATGTCAGAAACTAGTGAAAAATGGGGTTAAGGTGCCGATTGTGGACTTTGTTGCATGTCATAGCTAATCTCTCTCTCTCTCTCTCATCATTTCCTGTCATCACTCTACTGTTGAGTATATAATAAAATGCCCTAACATACAGAAGTTCCCAGAATCCAAAGCGCGATCTTCAAAATGTTGTCCTCGTCCAACCAGCAGACTAAAATCCAAAGATATTCGCTTTACAACGATATAGATGTGAGTAATTGATTCGTTAATAGAAAATAAATCTGCAACAATTAAACATTTAAGTCACTTTTTAAGCAAAAATGCTAAACGTTGTCATGCTTTTCTTTGTCTCGTGATAGTAAACTGAGTATTTGGGCTGTTTGAAGACAACACCTTGGGCTTTAGAAACTTAGTGACATTTAGTGACATTTTTCACTATTTTCTGACATTCTATAGACCAAATAACTAGTCGATGTATCGAGAAATAATTGTCAGATTAATCAATAATGACATGAATTGTTGGTCTCAGCCCCTACAATGATTTAAAAAAACAGAGAAAAGCAGAAAGTAATTACATTTGAGAAGCTGGAAACAGAAAAGGTTTGGTATAATTGCACTTTAAATGTCTTAAAAGATGAGTCCTATCTCAAAAGTTTATTATTTCAATTAGTTAGTTTTATGTTAATCGACTAACCGGTTAGTCCACCACTTGTTTTGTACATTTTGTAAATTAGTTGGTTGATATCAGGGAACAAGAGGTTGATATTAATGCCTGTAACCTTATCTGGCTTTTGACAACATGCCTGTGTTGTGATTACACTACAGGTCATTTTAAGGTAAACTATAAGTCTGTTCTTTTTGCTCATTGATATTAGAAGCCTCATCAATTAAAAAGGGAAAATCAAGAAACCGTTAGACAGCAGAGTAGTGTTCAGTCTAATTATAGGCGCTCATTATTCATACAATGGGCACATTCAGTTCTTCTTCTTCTGTAATTCACATAGATAACATTAAGCACGAGGTATAATCCTTCCAGATTGACATTACTTTACAGTGAGAAGACAAACACTGGTTTATTGCAGTGAATGTCCAAGCTGGTTTCTGTGGAGTTCATCCTATGTACAGGAATAAATCGTGTTACAATGATGTGTGCACAGTCGCCTGTCGTAACACACCTGACTGAATCAGAAGTCATCACACGGGAAAATGAAAGGGTTTCTCCTCTTAGCTCATGACTGCCATCAAATGTGTTGCAAAGGACACAGTGGCGACTTGGTTTTGTACATTTCTGCCTTAAGGGAGGTGCGGCTGCATGCCTGGCATCATCACTTCATGGTGGGGAAAGGGGCACGGCCATTAAAACAGGATTACAGTATCGCCTGCGACAGTCACGTTTACGAAGTGAGGCTGAGCCAGCGTGAGTCTACAGTGTGTGTTTCATGGAGTCGCCTCATGCATTCACTGAAAGGCCATGTTTGTCTTTATTCAGAGTGAAGTTAGAGCCCTGTAACTCAATTACTGTGAATATCCAGATTGAGGTAATACTCAATAATGTAAGGCATTAATTAGATTTAAAATTGCATGACTTAACTAACGACCCGAGTCTACACGAGTTATTTGATAGTCAGGTTTATATCCGCATGTGTGGTAACCTTTGAGTTTATGGGAGCAGGAGAAGTAGATAAATGCTGGAGGGACTTTGTTGATTTTAGCTCTATCCATTCATCCACCCATGTATTTTTTTCATAACTCCCTATGGGTTTCCTTATTTAGTTGTAGTTTAGTTTCTTGGTTGTAACATAAAAAACATTTCACTGTCAGCCCAGAAAAACATTTTTTTTCCCACCGTTTTTCCGAATGCACTGCTTTGCATCCGGTTTACTCTTTGACCTTTGTGGCACATGCACAGAATAAAAACATCAAAAGAAACCAGACTGAGCAGTTTATACCTTTATACATGACAAGATGAGATGACAATGCTATTTGAGAGATTGTTGCATAAGCGCTCTAGTATACCAAGTTCAAAATCCAAATGTGGCTTGTTCTCAAAAGCTGTATTGAATTGGCGGCAGATGCCGGTAAACTTTCTGCAACTGGTGGTCCAGTTGAGAGTCGTGGTGAAGGAGATGATGGCGGAATAAATGCTTACAGCAAAAAATGCAGGAGCAAAATGTTTCGGAACGGACTCTGGTCCAATCAGATAATGTTTTTATAGCAACAAAAAAAAGCAAAGATGGTGTAGTTGTTCCTTAAACCAAACAAGCAGACAGAATGGAGACATTAGCTTGTTTCCAGCAGCAGATGAGGCGTATAGATGAGGGGGTGGTGGTGCACCAGGTGGCTTTATAATCTAACAAAACACTCGACCCCCATGATTAAAACTCTGCTGCCCTCCAGCCATCGTGTTTTTGGAGAACAGTTCATTGCATTGACAATGTGATAAACCTGATGCCATTGTTTCCAATGCATAAGTAATGCATTTTTAATCCTCGCTGTAAAGCTTTGGTCATGCTCAGCGCAGTGTGCCCCGCGCAAGGGTCAGCGGCAGAAGATTGTCAACTCGTCGCGACGCGTGGTTGTGCACCTCCCAGTTGTTGAGAGTAGATGCCCACTGAAAAACAAAACAACATACAGTACAAAAATACAACTGTGCAGACTGTAAATTGTAAATCTGCCAGTACAAAGTCACCAAATTTCTGTGTTTTGCCAGATTAACCCAGCATTGTTAATAAAGTTATGCTTGATCCAATAACTTGGTTAAGGTGTTTAGCTGTAATAATCTGAGTATTGTTTTATTCCGGTTATAGCCAAATTAATAAAGTTCAGATGAATGCACAGAAAGTTCTACAGTATAGGACTCCCTTCACTGCATGAAACGGGAAAAACACACTGTCATTATACAAAACACACAGTAGTCTGTAATAAACACTGCGCTGCAATTAATTTGAGATGATCCATGAATAATAATTAGCCTGATGACGTGTGTTTAAACCAGTCTTCCTATCATGTGGGTGTATCGTCCTGTATTGTGTGCCAGATGTCTGCTCTGCTCCCGTCCACAGTGACAGCTCCGCCTGGTGTTCTCAGTCCACCTGCTTAATGATGCATAAACTCAGCGTCCCCCCCCCCCAACACACACACACACAGCAGCCCCTCTGCACTCTGATTTGCCCGTCCACACGTCCTCCCTCCCAGCTCAGAACACACACATTCAACGACTCCTGTCCTACCCCCTCCGCTCTTCCAGTTCCACTCATGGAGGCCGCGAAGCGTAATCTCACACAAACTGACAATGCCACGCACTAGTTACCTCAGCAGGAGCCCAAGTCCAGGGTGGACCTGTCACGATAATCAGTACTTTTCTGAAAAACATGCAGAAATACTTGTTTTGTCTCCTTCGCTCTCAGTACAAAAAGAGCCTTTTTGTATTAAAGTCATGGAGTCTGAGCTTAAAAACAAGAGTCATGACTTCATGGCGGTCTTGGATCACACAACTCTTACTCTCCACAGCTCTCTGTAGAGTATATACGCAGGTGCACGTGCATATTTGTGTGTGTGTGTGTGTGTGTTTCTATTCAGTGTTTCTGTCCATTAGGGCACTCGCATGTTCTTACTTTGGCAGAACAGTTGTAATCTCCTCTCAGATGGTTTATGCCACTAAAGGGAACAGATTACACAGGGTTTATTGACTCGTGGCTCAACCCTTTACCCCCACCCGCTCTCCGAGCATCCTGTGGGTGTGTGTTTATGTGTTTGTTGGTGTGTGTGTGTGAGGGTGGCTTCGTGGGCATCTGTGCCAGTTTGAGAGTGCGTGTGTGTTTGTTTGTCTATGGGTTTGGGCCTTTAGTGATAACTTTTCGAGTCCAATTTAAGTGCTGATGAAAATGAACTTTTTTCCATAATGTTTGCTTTGTTGAGTGGTTCCAGTTTAATGCTAAAACAATTAGCATGGATATATGTATCCTATACAACTCTACCAGACAAAAAATACAGCATTTCTCTCCAGTGTTAATGTTATAGTTATTTGCCTTCCACTTCCATCCTTCTTGCGACAGTCTTTTTTTGTTGCTGGTTGTTACACATTTTGAATCAATTTTGTTTTCTGTTTGTTAAGGCCAAACAGCATCATTATTCTACCATACCATAGCAATATTGCATAGGAACTAGTAGCTAAGAAGACATATGTTAATAGCTCTGATGCTTTTGTTCAGTCAGAGGCAGGTTGTTATCACATTATGTCGGGCCTATGTGAGCTTTGTGTTTGGCACTTTGCCAAATGTTAAAGAGACAGTTATAAAGTGGAAATTACATTGGTGATTTAAGTTGCAAAATGATGTACCATATTCACCCAGCTCCACACTCTTATTTATCTATGTTAAAATCTAGTTTAAAAAGGTGTAATCAATAAGTACAAGAAAATAAAAGTCAGTTTGTCATTTCTCAGACTTACTTCCAAAACGTTGCACAGATAGTCAATACACTGACTCTGGTGCATGACGTCGCAAAAGGCTTAGCATGTTTGATGATTTTTTTCAGAGACTATACAACTTAAACATCAACACAGTTTCTGTCCAGTAATTTTCAGTGTTGCTATATTTTACTGGCAAACCTAAATGCTCCCAAACAGGGGATCAAAATGATACATGAGGGCATTTTAGCTCTGGATTCCCATCTGTTTTCACCGAACAGGGCCTAGGTTAGCATGGTTGTGCAGACAGAAAACAACAACACAGAAAGGTTGCCAAACACACACCGCCAAAGTTTTTTGGGTGCAAATTGCACATTTCAATGTACATATGTTCTGCGTGTGCCAAGATATAGACTGTAATTCCATTGTAGCAGACTCATAGCTACTTTAGAGCGGGGGATCGAACTTTAACGCTTTTTGATTACTGACCGAAATGTGTTGAATCAAATATTGAAACCTGTCAAGTATCAAAGGTCAGCAGCACATGCCTTCAAGACTCTTAGTCTTATATACCAATTCTTTGAGCAGATATTTCATGATCCAAATTACATTTCTGGTAAGTCTAGAGTTCCATGCATGTTTATCAGGAACAGGTTTATTGCCAAGTAGGTTTTTACTTACAAGGCATTTATACTCTTTGTATAAATATATATAAATATATATACTTTGTTCTTTCTTAGTCTTCCCCCTTTATACTCTCTTAGTAGGGAAGAACTGTACCAGTGATATTAAACTCTGACTCTCTGGCTGCGTCCTCCTTGAGTCTGACTGTAGTTCTTACAGAGCACAGGTCTGGATTCATGTTCATCTAACTAAGAGTCTGGTAATGGTTGCTTAAAGAGCCTGTTGGCGGCAGTGATGGTAACAGAGGCCTATCAGAGACTCAGCGTCTCCGGTCAGAGTCAAACGTGGACCAGCAATGACTTTTAGAATCTGTGAGTCACACGTACTCGGCCTCTGGTGACTCTCGACTGTCACGGTGGCTCACAGGGGGCTGACAAGATGGAATCCATCACTGCCGTCCCTCAAATAGAGAAGGACACAGCAGAGGGGATCCACGTTTTGTCTGATAGAGATCTCAATTTATTCCTTTATTTCTTTCCCTCTGCCTAATACCTAGATTTTTATCTGTCTGCCAGCATTCATATTTTCTAATGTTACATAATTGAGACATTTCATTTTTCTTAATATGATGCAGCAACATTATACTGTAGTGTAGTAGAGAATGTCTGAAAATCAAACAGTGGCTGATACTGTCAGTAAAGGTCGTTTTGTGTCTTTGCCCACTGAAGCACCTTTAATTATGATCCTTTTTTTTTAATTATGTCCTCTATTCCAATAAGATTGAAACTGATTAACCAATCAAATAATTTATGACTACACATTACTACACTGGGATAGGCTACAGTACCTATAGGTTTAAGTTCATGAACTACAAATCACATATTATTGCTGACCATTATTTCATATATGACTTTAGACTGGTTTTCCACCTTCCATGTAAGAGTTGAGAGTTAATTATCAAAGGTATTGCTATTTTGTTGGAAAGTGAAACCCAAACATGGATGTTATGAACAGGATAAAATTGATTTGGTAGTTTCTTGAGTTGAAAAAGTTGCAGTCGTTTCCTCAAGTGCTCTGGTGTAGCGGTGAGTTTCCAGTTGCCAAGTTTTCAAAGGTCTCTGCTTGCTGCCACTTTACCAGGCGATACTAACAACATGACAGCTCATTTAAGTGCACCACTGTTATGGATTACCTATAGTAGCTCAGTGGTAGGAAATCAAAACATTGTAGTATTATTAGAAAAATGCTCAGCAGTAATTCAAGCATATATTATTTGTAGTTATTGAGCTGAAATACCTTTTGCAGCCTTAACATGCAAAAGGTATCAGTATTTGTCTTTATAACATCCCACCCTGCGTTTCATCAAAATGGTTCTAGTCTCATTTTTTAACCTTTTATGTTCAGGTTGCATGGCATAAATTGAAAGAAGGGAAAATATGAACACTAACAGCTAATTAAGTTAATTACTACTGACACCTCTTCCTGTGTTTGTTTATAGATCCTTTAGGACTTGCTCCTCCTGGTAGTGGCCATTTATCTGTATGAATCCACAAGCAAAATGTACAGATCATGCTTACGGTTGGTGGGATCGTGAATGTGGTATACAGTAGGTATGGCAGCATCTCAGCCTAATTTCCACTTTGCTTCAGCCCAACTTGTCTTCACAGCAGATCTCTCATCACACATTGAGTTGTAATGTGCCCTGAAGTTGCGTTTGCATCGTTGTCTGTTATGCACATCATACAGCCTTGCTTTTTGAAACCAGCCGTTGACCTGCCCGTCACCCTCCTCACCACAGGGGTCAGACATGAGCGTTGTCCCGCCGTGTTTGATACATGTCTATATGTCTAATCTGGTCTGTCCATCTGTCAGACCTGTCTGGCCTAATCAGAGTCTTGATCTTGCCACAGATTTTCAGTCACATCTTTGTCTGCCCAGGTGGCTTTCAACAGGCTTACAGACTCCCAAGTAGTCTATAAAAAGCTTCATTATGTTTCCTTGTTTTCAAGGATGTTTTTAACGAGCCACCATATTAGTCCTTTGGTTTAATCCTCTGTTAGGGAGTGTCATCTAGGTCATCTAGATCAAGTAGGATGTGTCATACACCTCTTGTCACCACTTGTCCCCTGAAAGGAGGAGGGGGGCCGTAAGCAGAATGATGCATGTTCATCGGCTGCCATCACTTCCGGCTGAACAGTCAGCATTACGAAATAGTCAGGACGACCTCTGAGCCATACACTGACAATGTCCCTCTGTTCTTTGTCCCTTTGCATTATTTGTCTTTCAGCCCCTTTTCTTACAGCCCCGTGCTCCTTCATGTTTTCTTCACCTGTCTCCTTTAGTTTCTGATTCTATGTTTTTTTTCTCTTAACTTTTCTATTTCCCCACCTGGCCCTGGTTTAGTGAGTGCGTTTATATGGAAAGTAAAACAAATGACTTGGTAAAACAAATGACTTGGTAAAAGCTTCCTTTATAAGGTCTGAGAATATAAATGGAAAGACAAAGAGTCGTTGGAGTTATTTCAGATGTACCTCTGTCTGATATGAACAAAGGCAAATCCCAGGATCAAAAGACATCCCATCAGAACTCTGTTTAACATTTTGTTAATTGAGATTATATAAAAGAATTAGAGGAATGATAGTAAGGCATAGAACCACCCGGGCAGAGGAGGACAGGAAATCTGTGGCCGCATCATGTCTCTGGTGTCTATGTGTCTGTGACTGAGTGGATGGGGATGAGCTACACCTGCTTTTGTCCCTGTAGTCCTTCACTAAGTGGAACCAATTGTTCTGCAAAGTGCTCTCCATTTGAAGATTTGTCATAACATATTACCTCTGAGGTAACAGGAGGATGTACCCTGGTAGCCCCCAAACCCTTACCCCAGCCCCTTTAACACCCATTGAACAGGATAGGCTAAACTGGTGTCTCCAAGCTTACAAAAAGTGTTAATGACGTTTAAATTTGTTTCTAAAGAGTAGGGAATGAAAATATGAGCATGAAGGTCAATTATTGACCTTGAAAACAGTATTTTGACAAAATAATCCTATCTTAAGGTCCTCTTAAGTGAATGTAGAGGTTCACATTTCCTTTATTTCTGTGCACTTCATGGACTACTTGTCCATATTGCCTCAAAAGCTGAGGTTCAAAGTTCATAGTTGACTTGGAAACAGCAGTTGAGACTACAGTGTCACCATTTAGTACCTATTGTGGAGGTTTTGATCATATCACATGATTATCTTTTGAAACTCAGCTTTTAAGTCAAAAATGGGCATTTAAAATCTAAAATCTACCCTTCTATGGCAACTGTGCAAAATCTAGCTGCTAATGAAGTTCATGTGATATGATAGAAACCTCCAGAACCTCTACAAACGACTAACTACTTATGGCTGTTTCTAAGGTCAAATATTAACTTTCATAATCTTTTAATGATATAGTGTGATGTTAGGCCGCAGTGCTGCAACAAATGTCTTTTTTCATTAATTATATCTTTTTGATCAATTTAATTTGATCTACTGTAATTTAATTATGTCTTTATATTTAACTGTTAATAATAATTGAAGAGCATTCTTCATTGCAGATATATTAATGAATGAATCAACATTTACATTTACACATACTGGGATTCTGGGATGAGGTAATCTGTAAAGCTTCTCCAATAACCTCAAATCCAGGGCAGGAGGGAGATACTCTATTTTGGGCTGAAGTCTCATGTAATATTCATAAACTTCACCTCTCACTGCAGTCAGTGCCTAATGTGTCTTGTTATTCCTGTTCCTGTTATTTTTGTGCTATAAAATGTCTGTTGTTTGCACCAAGGGGGTCACTTTGGGCACTCATTGTGAGTGCACTCCAGCCTGTTATCCACATTTCTCCAGAGGCAGTGAAAAGTGAAACTAACTTCTGGCTACACAGACAGCCAGACTGTGTCTAATCTACTGACTTGCATGGCTCAATATATCTTCCTAAAATCCTGCAGCATCACTGATGATACATCATTAGTTGGGCAGCAGCAAGTGAGCAGTCATACTTCTGCTGCTTCTGTTGTTCTGTATAGTTTTATACCCCGATGTTTATACTGCTCGTGGACCAGACTTTAGATCAACGAAACTTTGTGTTTCTGTCTTTCTGTTTTCATACATGGCTCAAATTATATTACAAGTCTTGTTGTGTCTAATACAATTGAAAATGAGGAAATGATGAAGGGCAGTAAATAAAAAGCTGACAAATAAAAATAGGACAATGGGAATCTGTCGTGGTAAATACGTCTGTTTTGCAATTTAGCTTTTTTCAAGGTTTTTTTTCAAGTGATTTTGAATCAGTTACTTTGCGCTTTGATCTTAATGGAGTGATCCACATTGCTTAAAAACCTGATTCACCTGCAAGTCATATTGCAAAATGTACTTAAAATGATATCACATTGTTTTTAATTGTCAGGAACTTTCATAGCAGAAAATACAGTGTAAAGCAAGTATACTCCTGTGCAGACTCTCAGTTAATATTATTTAAAAATACATAATATGTAATTAGTGTATTTCAATCCCTGTCCTGTACAGTGACCTGTGCACAATGTATTCACTAACAGCCAGGACAGAAACACAGAACAGGTCTCTGTCGCTGTAATCCCAGTGTGCTTTTTGCAAGGGGATTCCATTCACACATCCAGCAGCAGCTTATGAAGCTCTGTGGGTTTCTAAGAGTGTTGACATGAGCTGTATCTTGTGACTTAAGGAGGGCAGTCTACAACCTATGCTGTAGCTCACACTCACTGCTAATACTATACTAATAGATAACAGATAAAGAGCAACAGGAGAATAGAGAATCAAAGACACATAGTATGTGTACGTATGTATTTACATTATAAAATTGTAAGAAAATATTAGTTTTAGAGTATTGTTTAGAGCCTGACTGTTGACTGTTTTTTTTTTTTTTTTTACAAAACAATGTTGCCAGTGAAATATTGTAAAGACATTGCCCCGAGGATAAATACTAATGACTTGATGATCTCCTGGCTTTTCCTCAAGTTGCTGAGTGAATACAGGGTGAATTGTAATAGTTTGGTGGATCCTCAATTTTTCATCTAGTGCCATCATCAGGTCAAAATTTTAATCTGTCCTATACCCTAAAGTACTTATGACCAAATAATGTAAAAAGGAAAATAACTAATGACACTCCCATCAGCCTCAGCCGTACTCTGTGTTTATTGCTGATTAGCAAATATTAGCGTGCTAACATGCTAAACTAAGAATGTGAACATGGTAAACATTATACCTGCTAAACATCAACATGTCAGTGTTGTCATTGTGGGTATGTTAGCATTTAGCTTAAAGTACCTCTGTGGCTAAATACTGTGAACGTGTTCCAGTCTTCTCCATGCCCAGAGAGACTGACGGGCTGTCAGCAGGTCTATGGTTTTCCCTGAACACTGCCACGTGTCATCAACTCTAACAAGCCTAATACTTTTGTACAAGCCTTTGAACTGACTGATGACTTGTTATGATACATCTCAAGTTCAAAAAATAGTCCATCTTCTCTTTCAAAGGCTTCATGCTATAAAGCATGAATTCATTGCTGAGCTGGCTATAGGGCTGCAACTAATGATTAGTTTCATTAATCTGCAGACAGGAGTTGACACCTGCAAATGGAGTTTTGCTTGAAAAATTATCCAGAAAGGTTAATCGATTATCAAAATTTTCTGCCGATTCATTTTCTGTGGATTGGACTAATCATTTCAGCTAAGTTGTAGAAGGTAATTATGCATACACTCAGCATGCAGTGCAGTTTTTGTCTGCTAGCCCGAGTTGTCTTTATATGTAACGTTTATAACATTTATGCAATAAACGTTATAAACGTTATAAACTTTTTTGAGGAACGTTGAAATTACTTTGGCCCATTTTGTTTATTATATTTTATTCGCTTTTTAAGGCATGAGGTTGAAAATGGTCAGAATTACAATAAGTGGTCATTTGCCCTGGTAGTCCCCTTCAGGTTACCTCAAATGTCCCCTCTGTTTGCAGCCATGCATGTTAGAAGCAAAGCAGCTTCATTGTGGCTTAATAATAGAAGACAAATGGATGCTCCATACGTAGTCTCCATCTGCAGGCTACCCGCTGACATTCAGCCCAATTACTCACACTTGCTTGAATGCCACTACAGCCAACAGGAGAGGATGTCCTTTAAAAAGTAAAGACAGCAAGAGGAAAGTTATGTCACTTTGATCCTCCAAGCATCTTTATGTTTTCCGTCAGATATGCATCAGTGCCTGCTAGCAGTGTGGATTGTTCTTCAGAGAAAATGTGGTCATTGTGAATTGTGTGATTTTTAATGGATGTGGTTACGTCAACTTGTTGAGCCCACAGGCTATACGACATCAAAAACACGCGAACAACAAGAGTTTGAGACGTACCCAGAAGTCTCAGATATGTTGTACTATCAATTAAAGCTGTCTTTACAGTGAAACTAAACTGTGCAAACTTTGCATCCAGTTGCTCACCATATAGAAGGAAGCTTAACATCAAATGTATCAGGTTCATTCAAGTGACACACAGTATATTTACATGCACTTAAATATGCAATAACTGTGGGGACAAAAACAAGCTGTAAACACAACCTAGACATAATTTCACCATATTATGGCAAATGTCTTTGCAAACAGTCCCCTATTAACACATCCAGCAGCCAAAGAACAACGTTAGCATTCATTACTTGGCCTTTTATCTCTGTTTTTGGTCTCCACCAACTCCTGAGGGAAATACCAAGCTCTTTAGCTGCTAAATGCTCCACTATGTTTACCAACTAGTCGCTAACTGTGTCTGTCTGCTGCTTGGAGCTGGGCAGGTAGCGTGCACTGGGGTTTTTGGAGTTTTTTTTTTTACTGAAAACAGCTTCCTGCACCTTATTGTTGTTGACTTTCTGCAGTAACATGTCAGTGAGGGATCGGGTAAAGGGTTAAGAGAAACCTATTAAACACAGCCACATTGCTGAGAAGAAACCTGGTTTCTTGGCTATGGAAATGGTTAACCAGGTTTTTAAAAGAGTTCATGTGTGTGAGTTCAGGCAGGGGAGTATGGCTGTGGCGGAAAATAAAAGGAAATGAAGAAATGTATGTTATATTTTGCTATCACTGAGAATCGTGTATTATTCTGCTTTATTGACTAAACGTTTTGTGCCTGCATAATTTCTACCGTCTGTTTTCTGTTGCAGGGTGACCCCACAAGATGGAGATACATCCCCATCAGGTGCCCCCGGGTGTTCCGATGGGCCTACAGGTGCTACAGGTGGCGCTGGTGCTATGGCAATGCCTGCCACCTCCACGCTCTCGTTGCCCATGAGCCAGGGTAAACCCTCTCTACGTCGCATCAAAGGCCGCATTCACCGCAGCAAGAGCCTGGACAGCATCGAGCTGCTCGACTCCAGTGTAAGACTGATGACTCCATCACACCAACTTAACATGTACACACATAGGAGCAGAACTGAGTGCAAGATACTAAGGGTGAACAGTTATTTTCAATATGGATTAATCTGCTGATTATTTTCTTGATCAATTGATTAATCGTTTTGCTTAATACAAGTCAGAAAATAGGGGAAAAATGCCTGTTATAATTTCCCAAACTCCAATCGACAGTCCAAAACCCAATGATGTTCAGTTTACTATAATATATGACAAGGAATCCTCCAAATTTGAGAAGCTGGAACCAGGAAATGTTTGGTATTTATGCTTTAAAAAATGACTAAATGATTATTTGATTATCAAAAAGAGATATTGAAGGAACACAATTTACCCCTGAGAGGCGGGGTACTGGATCTGTAAACATCATTGTGGGTTTTCCTTTTTGCATTCCTGCAGCTATAATATTTCATAGCCCTGCATTAAATTTAATCTGTGATTACATTTACTAAATTACAGGGAGAATAAATATCGGAGAAGCCCAAGCACAATTTTTTCTCCTAATGGTTTCATTCAGATTTAACATTTGCACAAGCATTAATACGCACGCACACACGTGTACGCAGAAACACATACACACAGGATGACCTTTGGTTATGCAATATTTCTTTGAGTTTCAGATGAGCACAGTTTAACACATTCCATATGTCTCTCTCTATGACTGGTTTATTCTCATGAAAAGTATCTGATTAATGACTTGCTTGCACCTAAAAACCCTTACTAACTGTGGGATTGCCCATTGAGCTGAGAACTGCGTTTGGCCCACTCTCTCCACCAGTCAACTCACACGTACTTGTGCGTGTGTGCTTGTGTGCATGCCTGTGTGTGTGTGTGTTTACGAGTGATGTGGCTTCTGGGAAGGCATCCAACGGTTTATGATGTAAAAGCATGCCAACCTGCTACTAATGCATGGTCGGTAAGGCTGCTTTTTTTGTGGCATGGGACCACAGTGGACACAGAGATACAGATAATTCTCTCTCCTGCACAGCACTACTGAATCTCTCTCCCCCCTACTACTATCTTGATGTCTTGACCCTCTGTAGATGTCTCCTTTAATAAATGTTCACAGTGTGATGTTTCCTCATCTGCCCCCGTCCTTCCTCTCCATGCTGATGGTCTTCTGTGTGTGTGTGTGTGTGTGTGTGTGCTCATTGAGTGTTCAGTCTTTTAGCTGGCCTTAATTGGGAGCTGCGTGGTCTGCCTGTGTAAGAAGTCATTATTCTTCCCCTCCACAGCAGCCGGCCTGTCGTCAGAGCAGGAGTGGGACTCGTCATGATCATGTTTAAAGAGAGGCAGCATTTGCAGTTCACACAAGTGAATCCATTACTGATGTGAAGGCAGGGCGGGGGTAACTCTCAGGGATGTGCTCAGAGATGACACAGCACAGCTTCATCAACCTGAATGATGCAACACATATACATACACACACACACACACACACACACACGCACGCACACACATGCAGGTCTGCCTGACTGAGTTTATCAGTTTGACTGACTGCTGGCATGAAGTTTCCTGTCAGTTTCTAATTTTGAGACAGAGGCGAAAATATCTCATAGATTTTTTATAAAACAACCTTGAGTGCTCTGCTGCATAATACTTGGCAGTGATCCGTCTGGCCTAAATCACAGACGTGAGTGAAGTAAGAGCAGAGGTGTGTTGTGCTGGAGCTGTAGAGGCAGTTGGTGAATGAAAGATAGATGTGACTTTGCTGTTATGTCAGCTACAAGAACGTTGGTTGGTTCGAGTGGGAGATGCGTCCAACTATAGCAACCCGGATTCTGGGTAAAAATAGGGCTGAATGATGAGAGGTAAATATATAAATGTCATTTTCATAACCAATATTGTGATTTCAGTTGTGATCATGTTCTACAAATTACATTCCAGGCCTGTAGTTGTGGTGTACATACTGTAATATCAATTAAACACCCTGAAAACATATTTTTATAACACATCAGCTTTTTTTCTAGACGCGATGATGCCCGTTTTTCCAACTACGATGAGTCAAAATGTCTGCTGAAGAACTTGGCGACAAGAATTATCATTAAAGACAGAAATAGAAATGAACAGTCACCAACTAAAACAACGGAACAAGCCTTACTTTTACTCACCTGTCAGCAAACGAACTGCATGTTGCATTCATGTGAATACTGTAAGAAGTATTTCAGGCATCAGTGTAGACAAGCCAGAGTCAAAGAAAGAGTCCGAGTCGTAGTGATGCTGCACAGTTTTATCTTTAAAAACCATCCATCATCAAGGATAGTCTTCAAACACAGCCTCAAGAGAACCTGTGAAATCCTTCTGTATTAAACAACCCTATTTAAAATATTTTAATCCTTTCTCTCTCTCTCTCTCTCTCTCTCTCATGATATAGCAACAGTACTCGCAGTGCCGTCTGTGAATCTCCAAGCACATACAACACGTTTTATCCTATGCAATATTCAGCTGAGTTCAAAGTTTGCACTCTCAAGCATTGATTCTCAATTAGGCCTCCCTCTTTTCCATCAAGAATATCGAAGACTATGCACACTAAAAAAAGGCCTCAGTATCCATTTCATCTCCCTGAGCGCTCACTCCGTGTAGCAGTATCGGATGTCCGTAGCATGTTAGTCAAACGCATCCATGCTTCCATTCTCTTGTCCTGCTGTGGACCATCACAAGATGTCCAGGAGTGTAAGTCTGAAGCATGAATAATAGATGTAAGAAATGATCTTCTTCATAATGCAGTGTTTTCTTTTTTTCACTTGCAGCTATTTTTGTTTGATAAAAAAACAACAACAACAAGGTGATTGTGTGATGGCTGTGGAGAAGAGAATCTGACAAGTCTGTGGTTAAACTGGGTAATGTCACCTGGGATTTCAGCTATTATTTATTCAATGTCTTCTAATTCAAAGTAGCGGTCAGCATGTACTGGAGCAATGGATTGATTCCTTACGTCCTTGTGTGTGTGTGTGTGTGTGTGTGCGTGTGCGTGTGCGTGTGCGTGTGCGTGTGCGTGTGCGTGTGCGTGTGCGTGTGCGTGTGCGTGTGTGTGTGTGTGCGTGCTGGTATGCTGGTATGTCTGTTGCTGTGAAGTGTGACCTGATATTCTGAGTCCTTGAGCTGAAAGTACACACTGTTTTGATGACATTCATGTGGCACAGCTCTATGTCTGATCGCTGAGCTCGGGGTTTGATTCCTAATAGATCTTACTGCACCGTGGCCTTCATTTTCAACCTAGTCAGCCAATTTTGGAACTGTGACGCAACGGCTAATGTGTTGGGGATTCCGGTGTGGGATATCTGGGCCAAGACTTCCTCTTCCATGTGCTGGTCATTGTTTACAGTGCGATTAGCAATGTTGTAACCCATCGGCCATCAGACAATAGCCGACCAAATTCCGCTGAAACGTGAATACGGACTACAAATACCAAATTCCCACCTCTTGCTTACAGATTCTGCACTCATGTGCAGATGTCTGTTTATAGAGATTAGTCCAAATGAGAATACACTTAATGGTTTCAACTTAACGACATTTTTTCAGGGAAAAAAGCCTTATTTTTAGTTTAACCACCATGTATTTTTTCTTTTATTTATCCTATGAGGTTTAAAAGGGTGTCATACATAGGTTTTCTAAACTTATGGAGCAAAGGACCATAAAAGGGAATACTGCTCATTTTCAAAACCACCCCCATCGATGGGCCAAAAATAATAAAAATAAATATGATTTGTATGTCCCAGTATTTACAGGTTTATCCGCACACAGACTTAAATATGCGTACAAAGCACCAATAGTAATCTACACACACATATATTGTACATCTATGTATTTACAGTGACAGCCCCCATCCCAACCTCATGCAGAAGTAACCCTTAGTGCATGCACATATGGAGGCATATGCAACCTTTGTATACGCATTTAGTTAACCAAAGTTAACCAAAATTGAAGATACAGTGATTGTTATTTATCCACAGCTGGATGTCCTGCTTATTGTTGAATTCAGAATAAAAAACCTCTCTACACCAGAAGAATCGACCTAAGCACTGCAAGCACTGAGGCTTCTGCTGATAAATGTCCACTGAAAGTGAATTAGTGGTGATGCTCCTCAATTCATTTTAATGAAAGCAGTCATAGAAATATTCTTGATTAAACAAAGAAGAGAAATAGTGGCAAGTAGTCACCAAACGTAGAGCTCAGTCTCTCGCATTGAGGAGCAAATAGTTCTATTTAATTACTTGGCAGGTCCCTGTTTAAATGATTTCTGTTCATGAAACCTTGTAAAATACCAAATGTCGAAATGTTGAATGTACTAAGCTGAGTAGCATTTGCTGCACCTATTTCCACACTCAGCTTCCAGACCTTTTGAGTGTAGTGTAATCATCCAGCAGACATTGCCTGTGGATACATATCTCATCGTGTACTCTGGTGAGGCAGACCTCTCAGTTCTCTGCTGGGCTGATGGGTGCAGACCAGAGACGGCAAACACTCAAACACCCACTGACGGAGAGAGTGGAAGAGAGACGGATTACAGAAGGGAGTGATAAATGTGAGGGAGGAGTGGAGGTTATGACATGGATGGGCCGCATGAGAGATGAGAGAATGGGTTGATGGCAGGGTGCAGGATGTTGCAATTAGAAGAATATATTTTCCCTGGATAGACAGGAGGTGCCACAGACACCTTATAACTCATCTTCTTCATCCCTTGTTCTCAATTCACAACAGGACAAAATTGCAATTCACGTATATGCCGTTTATCTTACCTGAGTTGAAACAGGCCACTGAAAATTGTCTGCTACCTCTGTGGTTATGTAGATGTGTGCGTGCACATACCTTTGTGTGTATGTGTGTGTGCATGGATTATTTCTGAACAAATTATTAAATCCACAGTAGCACTAAGCTTCTAGGATGATCTCAGTGTGGGAAATTAACACCGCACATCAGCCAAAAGCTACTGAATTTGTAAGTTAAAGAGGCACTGCACACTTAAACGTGTTTTTGAGCTGTAAACAAATTGATTTGACTGTACTGTGATGAAACACATCAATGCTGGTGTTGACATTTCTTTCCAAATATACTATAAAAAGCAGCATTTCATGGGTAGAAAATGGCTCAATGCGCCATCTACTGTCTTCAGTCAGCCGTGAACTTTGCAAGGCCAATGCTGACATAGAGTCAACTGGTTAGGACCGCTCCGTGTCATGAAATCTGTATAAAAAAAGGCTATAATCAGTGTCAGTCAGTTTCCCATGTCCCCAGAGCCACACACTACATAGCCACAAGGCCACACTTCCTACAGTTGTTGTTTCCTCACTTTTAAAATTTGCTAGGAGGGAGGGCTTTAACTGAATTTGAGGGTGGAGTCACACTTTCAATTTGTCCACCAGCTACTTTGGAGGATAACAAGGCTTTGATAGATAGATAGATAGATAGATAGATAGATAGATAGATAGATAGATAGATATAGATATTAGTATCAAAAGAGTCACTTTACCTCAGTAGATAGTGAGTATGAATAGCTTGTGTTTGTGCCTGTGTGTGTTGGTGTGAAGCTGAACTTTGAAAGCAGTCAAGTGTCTTGGCTGCAGGATGTTATTACTGTAACACACACACACACACACACACACACACACATACAGTGAGACTGTGGATTTATCTTCTCTTGATATATGATGCAATACAGAGAAAACTGCACATGAAATCAGCGGGCAACATCAGACTGAGAGCACAGCTCTGCTTTGTCTTTACCTGTCTCTAAGGGAAGCACTGATACATGCATTAATGACAGTGACACACAAATCAACAGACAGGCACATTGTTTATGATATGTATGTATGTTTTCAGTATTGATTTAATAATCAATCAATAATAATGATAATACTTAATGGAGAAATTCCACTGATACCACCTTTACTAATATAATATAACAAATATTAGGGAGATAAATTACTGTGCATAATTTAGTTTCACATTATTGTTATTTTCAGTTACAGTTTTGCTGCAAAACGAAACGCTGTCATGTGAGACTTCTAGTTGAGCCATCAACAACCATTGACCAGCAATAATACATTTCATTATTTTACCCACTACTACTACAACTACTGCTACTACTATTGGTGGATAGTAGGTAAGTATATTTACTCAAGTACTTTTACTTGTTCATACTACTTTATACATTGCTCAAAATACATTGCTTCTCCAGACCCTTTCACGTCTGTCACATGTGCTCAGGGTGAACCTGCTCTCATCTGTGAAAAGCACAGACCTGCCAGTTCTGGTGTTCTATGGCAAATGCTAATCGAGCTCCACG
>JAVQJF010055312.1:0-13833 GCA_036023855.1 Gadopsis marmoratus | reverse complement strand
CACACACACACACACACACACACACACACACACTCGTGCGCGCACGCAGCCATGAGTCAGAAAGGCCTCTTGATGTTCTCATCAAGCCAGAAGGCACAGCAGGGACTGACGACTCGCTGTCAAGAGCGCGCACACACAGGACAGGAAGAGTAATGTCTAAACATTTCCCCCTGAGATGCAGTCGTTCTTTCATCAAAAAGTTAACCGTTTGATTCTGTAGGCAGGGCGTGTGAATTGCATTTCTAAAAATTTGCTTAATCTTGTCTGTCTATGCCTCATCAAGATGGATATAAAGAGATGGAAAGTGTGTTCTTAGACAGGATACAGGTAGTTATCGTCCTCTCACTTCTTCATAAATCAGAGTGACAATTAATACGGAAGTTTATTAATTGCAAAACTATTGAGTGAGCGCAGAAAAAGTTGAGACGTAATCAGTCTGCCAGTCAAGGTTCATGAGCACAGAGCGATAGTTTCATAAGTACAAAACAAGTGTATAACACAAATTGGCTGGTTCTGTGCTAAAGACTCACTTCAAAATGTAAATGTCTTGTCCCACCTCCGTTTACCACCTTTCTAAACATTAAATGTTTCCAGGATGATTTTCTAAACTGCTGTAATCTTCCCAGACGTCATGTTATGGTTCCTGTAACAGCGTCTTCAGCATTCACTCTGACGGCTTCACTAGCTCCTCAGAGGCAAAATCATTTCTAAGTCTGCAAGACACATTGGATTTGATCCCAAAGACAGGGCCGTGCATCATTTTATGTTATCTCTGAAGGTCTGAACATTACTTAATGTCTTTTCATCTTTGATGTTGCATCTTATGACTTTTGTGTAGTTTAGCCAGTCACTGTGAGGACTGTTGAGGCAACATTTAACATTTAATGTTCTTGTGCGACTTCAACTTCAATATAGTCAAGTATGTGTCATTACTCAAATCAAAAGATAGCATTAGCAAAGTCATGGTGCTGTTAAAGAAGAAAGGCAATGCAAAAGAGTTATTCACATAGGCCTTTTTCGCAGAGATAGTTTGATACGTTACAGGAGGAAAAGCACATGTAAATACTACCATTAATGATGGTTGAATTCCATTTAGCGGTTTCATTTTCAGGGTCCTGGTATTGTGCATGCTGGCTCAGTCACGGCTTACTGGGACACACAAGAGCCATTGTTCATGTCATTAGTAAAACCTGTGCTTTTCCTACTATGATCAGTCAAAATGTCTACTATGAAAAAGGCCCGTTATAAACACATGCTGTGTTTCTCACCAACAAGGCCCAACAAAAGTGTTTTCAACCTCATAAAACATTTTAAAAAAGCTTTTTTGAAACCTGTATTGTTTAAATCGTATCTCTTTGTTGGCGCACTGCTACCTTTTCGGTACCTCAGCCACCAAAAGAGGGCATCATCATGCATCACCACCCTCTGCAGTATGAGAAACATGGGGTTTGCTTATGGTGGAACACTTGATACAAACAATGCAGAGAACCTTTCATCGCAATTTCATCAAATTCTTTTCTGAATTCTCAGAGTTCCTTTCAGGTTAAGTCCTTAAAACAGATAAAGTAATTATTGTAGGTGATTTCAATATTCATGTGGACGTTCATAATGACAGCCTTACTGCTGCGTTTATCTCATAAGATTCGATTGGCCTCTGTCACAGTGTGCATAAACCCACACCCTCGACCTTGTTCTGGTCTATGGCATTGAAATTGCACATGTAATAGTCTTTCCACAGACTCCTTTTTTATCTGACTATTATTTAAGAACTTTTGAATTCCTATTACTGGACTAGATGCCATTAGGCAAACATTTCTACACTAGATGTCTACCTGATAGTGCTGTAGCAAAATTAAAGGAAGTGATTCATTGCCATATCTCAATATAACAGAGGACTCCTATGCTAACTTACTGCCTAGACTGCCGGGAGACTTCCCATGATGCACTGAGCGCCTCCTCTCCCTCTCCATCTGTACACACTCTTATCCCATTAATGCTTCTTACCAACTCGACTGCTTTCCTTTCCCGTAGTTGTTCTCCCTCTCTCTCTCTCTCTCTCTCCCCAGGTATTTCTTCCTCTGGAGCTGTAGAGTCTGGATCAATGGTTGCAGCCACCTGCTGCCCCCATGTTCCTGCTCAACAGCCGCTGCTGCTATTATTGTTATTGCTCTTATTATTAGTATTGCTATTATTATATTGCTATTGGTATTAATGTTAACGTCAATACCATTACTACTGCTGTTGCTCTATGTGGAACTGTGGTGTGCTGCTGTGTGTTCTCTTTCCTCCTGCTCTCACTCTGTCTCAACCCGTCTTTGCTGCAGCTGATAGACATTTTGACATGTCAAACAGGTGGAAACAGGTGTAACTACATGAGTGATGCCTCAGTCCTGTTAAAGTGTTCCAGTAAGACACCTGTGTTGTCTGTTGTGTGAAAGAGGAACAGAACACAGTGGCGGCAACACCAAGTACACCTGCACGTCCATTAACTGATTCACAGCAATAGGTTCAAAGCAAGTATGAAGGTGAACAGTTTACCTCACAAAATCTATGTAAATGTACAACAGAGTTAAACTTCAACGGTTTCTTTATGATGACAGATGATGACAATGCATTTCTAATATTTACCCTGACAGAGACCTTAACCTCCCCCTTATTCTATTGCAACTACACTCTGAGCTGTGTGTGTGATACTAAAATGATCAAATCCAAAGGCTTCAATGATGTTGCAGATCAAGTCCTCTGTATATCCCTTTGGCTCATTGGCCTATGAAATCAGAAGGCTGGAATTATAGATACAGTTTTAAAATATGGTTGTATAGTAAGATTAAAAACGGTAAGGTTTGTGTATGGATTGGTTTGGTTCAGGTCAGGTATAAAAATCTGACTGTAACTACAGTGGAATCCTCCATAATGCACCAATACCTGCTTTATTCTTACTGTTTGAGGGATTTGATGTTAAAAACTGGATGAATCCCTCCAAATTTGAGGCTGCTTTCCATATCTGTTTGAGGGGTTTGATGTGGTGCACAGTAAAAACTCGATGAATCCCTCAAAATCTGAGGCTGCTATCCATATCTTTTTGCTCATAAAATAAGATAATGTTATATGTTTAATAATAGACCCTGTAAATCCACTGTCCACCCACGCAGGTGATTTCACTCACTCTGGTTAATTAAACCTCTTCTTAGGACTGCGTGGGCGTGTACAAATGGTGCTTGATTGACATCTTCCTCTCTCTCTCCTTGTTACATCTTCTCTCCTGCTAAGGTGGGACAAATTACACGGTTACTATTCTTACTGGTACATGGAATCCAGTGATCTCATGTAATTCCCGCCATACGTCCTCCCACCTTCAACCTGAGTACAGAGCTAATCAGCTGTAATAACAGCAAACACCTGAGTAGGTGTGCAGGACTAAATCTCACACATTAACTTTATTGAGAGCCGAACTGCAACAGTTTCATGAAGGAGCAGTGTTGCTAGGTGTACGATAACTTAGCCATTTGAATAATTTAAAATCAATAATTCTCAAAACCCCTAAATGTACAATTAACAAACTGAGTCTGTATCTGCCATAAGTGATGCAATCACATGTCCGCTGAGATCTTCTGTAACAGCCACTGTCACAACATCGTATAAACTGTGACTGTGTTTCACAAACTATTTCATTTTGTATGGTTATCAAGTTTAGTTTAGGGTATAAATACGTACGTGTACATGTAACACGGCGGGATGCACAGGGGTTTTGTAGTAACCTATAACAAGAACACCAGCTTGGTAGTCAGAGCTCAGTGCCATCAACTTGGTATAACACTGCATAGCCTTCTTATAAGTTGCACACTCTGCAGCAGTCTGGATTTCAAAGTACAATAGTTTGGCCTGACATACGATAATTCACTTTCTTCTTTTCTTTGTTCAATTTAGTTTTTGGCACCCGGGAACACTGTGAAGCAGCTTTAGAGCACAACACAATGATCTCGTACCCATCTGACTTAGCGGAACATCTGTAAACTGAATCAGACAACACTGTTATGAAATATATTGTCTGTGACAGTCTTGCCAAAGTGCTCTCTCCACATGTGGCCATTGGCCCAGTGAGGGTGGTATGGGCTTTTGACCTTCGTCTTTCCAGCTCATGAACCCTGACAGGATGGGTTGGTGTTTCTCTTTGAAGGCCTTTTCAAAGCACAAATGAGACCGAAAAACTGTAAACTCACGCAGAACTAAGAGGCTGCAGTGTTCTCTGATAACTCTAACCTGGCTTAAGATCAATAATGCACCCATAACTACAGTATAGTGATGCAATGGTCTGACAGGACGGACTGACTATTAGGAATATACCATCTTCACACTGACAGCAGATGTGAATGAGGCGATCTGCTCTGTGGGTCTCAGCATGTTCTCTGAACTTCAGTAAATGCTATCAAGAAGAGCAGGATCTTACTTTGTCATTTAGATTTTAGAAGCAACAATGGAATTATTCAATCTTAATTGATATTGATCAACACGTACAAAAACATCAGTTAATAAAGTTTGTTGTAATAAGGCCTAAAAGTAATTTCTCTATGCCCTCGTCAAAAATGCCATACAAGTAGTTCAACTATGTACTGTAGGTATGCAAGTAGAGACTATTACTGATAAATCAGCATATATGATGGCTGATGACACGTGATTGCAGTACAGAGTACAGTAAAATAGATATTTTGAAATCATTTAGAAGCAGTGTTCCCATAACAGTCTTGACAGTACAGCTTGCAGTGTTGCCAATACATATCGTGAGTTTCAGACTAGACAGATTCTTTATATACATTAATAAAAACATAATATGTAGACAATGGTGCATTTTGAAGGATTTAATATACATACTTTTGCCCAGGGCATCACCAGGAGCACACATCATGGTGGAGAGAGTGATAGAGGAGACAGGTGATGAGGATGAGGAATGAATTCCCAATCGGAGGGAGAACGTTCAGAGGAAACATATAGAGGTGAGGATAGAAGTGAGGCTGAGGAGCGTGTTAGAGAACAAAGCCACGGTATAAATGTCTCAGCTCCCAAATATTAACATTTACTCTACACTGCACAGTCACATATGTCAGGTACATTTTTCTGTACACTATTTCCATATGCAATATATTAACTTATGTTCATATTTACTTAATGGTTCAATGTTGATCTTAGAAATAGCAGTTATTAGCACAAGGTCCCCTTACTGGAATTTCTCTGGAGCTTTCAGCCACATCAGTGGATGGAGTTTATTCAGTTGGTATCATAACTAGTACCTCGATTTGTTTTGTCAAATGACTTTTAATTGGATTTAAAGCTTTTTTGCTTTACTCAAATGATTACACAGATCGACTAAAGGTGAAACAGGCAACACCTGTTTATTATTTCCAATTCAGCAGGCGTCCTTTAAGTCCATCATCTACAGACACTCTCCTGCTCAGGCTTTAAGCATGTGTGTGGGTGATTGTGTGTGTTGGCTTCAGCATGTATCTGCTAGGGGGAGGAGTGGTGTATGTGTGTGTGTATATACACACATACACAGTATAGGCATGTGTGTGTGTGTTTGTGTGTCTCTAGCTAAGGAGGAAACTCGGGGAGACAGTTGCCACCACCATTTCAGCACCCAGCAGTAAAGTATTGATCTCTTGTTTCAGCAGCTCTTTCTTGTTCCACCTCTCTCTCATCACTCTTTCCATTCCTGTCTTTCTTCCCTTTCTTCAGTCTCTCTTTTTCAGTTTTCCACCAGTTAATGGCCACTACAATAACTTTAATTAAATGTTATTTTCTATTCCATTTTCTATTTATTTATTTTCTTCCGTAACCATCATGAAACCCAATCTAATGTCATTGTCTCCCCTTTCTTTCTTTCTCTCACACTCCGCTTCTTCTATCTTTTTTCCTCTCCTTGTTGAGTTTCTTAAGTTCTCCCCCATTTTATCCTCCATGTGCTGTTTTTTCTGTCTCCTTGCATCCCTCTCTTCCTGACTCCTACAGATGTTAACCTTGTAGCGCAGTTTCCTCAGGTTGGAGAGACAGGCAGAGAGAAACGAAATGATGCAGAGCTCAATACCTCCACCCTTAGGTGATGATGATGAACTTTTCTCTCACAGCTTGACTGTAATAAAATCAAACCTTGATGATTCATGGATTTTTACAGCAGTGCTGTAGGGGGCTGTAAATCATTTTAAGATATTGTCCTGATAAACCTTGGCACAGAATCATCGTGCCCATACAGACAGAGATGTACAGCATCGGGATGCTGCTTTCACAAGTCTCTGTTGTTCACCTGAATACTTTGAAAGGAATTTAAAAACCTTTGAATTCAAGCTATTATTTTCAATAGTTTTTTATGAGTGAGACAAACAGATAGCTATATAGAGAGATAGACAGATAGATTTTATATAAAAAGCTTACAGGGACTAGAAAACCACAACTCAACATCTGTGAAATTAGCCACATCTCAATGGAGTTTCTTGCTGTTGAGACAATAAATTATCTGTGACTCTCCACATGTGCAAGCATAATATTAATGAAAGTAATTACACTGAGCCAAAACATAACAACAAACAAGCCATGCTAAATAAAAGCAGAACAAGGGAAAATGACTCAGAACTTTAATTCCCTTAGCATGGTCTGATGCACGCCATGATCTGTAACAGTACTCTTAACAAGGGATGATTTGTGGCAAAAACAGTCTAATATAATTTTATGTTTTTTCCCACCTATCAAAAGGCCAGACAGGTTAGCGCACTGCTCAGAATTGCAATGAAGAAAAAAAAAGACCAAAATACATTAGTCACAATTTAAATGCCTTTTAGATTACAGTTTTGGATTGAGGAACTAAACCACACCCACACACAGACACACAAGGAAAAGGAGGGGGGGAAAAAGGGGATGCAATGAAGGGAGGGGTTAGAAAGAGGGGAGGAAGGAAAGGCAATAATGAAGAGGAGGAAAGAGGGGGGGAGTATAGAAGAGTGAATGAGAAAGAGAGTGGCACTGTGTGAGGATGGTAGGTCATGGTAAGTGAAGTGTGTGTGTCTGTGAGAGAGAGTGTGTGTGTTGTCAGTCTCATTTCTGTTTTTGCTCCTCAGCTCCTCCTCTGCTCACTGTCAGCCTGCGTCAGTTGAAACGTTGAAATTGGCTTTTTTTTCCCTCCCCCCATGGAGCAGCACGCACGCACAGACAAGCACATGTGCTTGCTTGCAGACACACGCAAATGCGCACGTACAGCAGGTAGTTGCAAATGTGCAAAAAGACACAGGCACACACACAATGGACAACTCCTCCCTACATGTTTCTCCCTGCAGGTGCAAAAAGATAACAGAAGGGCTAAACCAGAGGTTCACAACTAAAAAGCCTGAAAATGCTGCAGACTGAGGAGCTCAACTCCAGCATTCATTCACTGATTGTTGATTCTGCCCCTGTTAGGTTTGAATAGCTTTGGAAATGTGGTGGTGTCTCAGTGATAACGGTACTGAATAAACTACACAGATCCAAACTTCCATTTACATATTTCAGTTTACTTTCAGTGTTTCAACTAATTGCCATTGTTATTTAGAGAGCCAACCAAAAGATCGGCAAATCACAGCCAATTTAAAACAACATGAATGCTGTAAATATTTTAAAGAAACATAAACATGGTTTCTCTACTTGACCTTCTATTATACAATAAAAAGGTACTTTCTTATTGTTCAGATGAAATATTGGGGAGACATTCTTATAAGTGTACCTTTAACAATCCTCATTAATCTGAACACCCAACTAGACATGGAGACTGATTATGCTGTTTATAAATTAACTTCCTGCATCTCCCACGATCAGTTTCATAGCAGTTTATGATTGAGGTATTACACTGTGGTTAATGCCGGAGCAAAATTTGTAATTTTTTACAGCAAATTCCTATGACTCATTGCTTAGTTTAGATTTTGCTGCAATAAGAGTTTCAGTTTCGTATTTTATGGGACACTTAAGTGAATGAAAGTTAACAACAAATGAAATTCCTGCAGATTTGAAGCAGTTAAGCAATAACATCTTGACAAACATTCCCTTCATAATGATCCTACAAATATTCTCTGCTATGTCCCTGGTAGCCCTACTTCAAACATCTAGCACGCACACAAACACACACACAAATACATACATGCGCAATCAGATACACATTTTAATACAAAGGGATAAACAAACACACACCTCTCTTCTGGCAGCTGATCAAGAGAAGAAAGCTTGCGTGCATGTGTGTGCGTGTGTGTTCGTATGTATTGCATCTGTGCTTGTGTAGCGAGTAAAGAGAACAGCTTCTTGGACAAATCCAGTCTAAATAATCATCCTATCCTGGCCGTCCAGATACCAACACTGCGTCCCATGTGGCTTCATTACGGTTGCTGCTAATTAAGCAGCTCCAAATAAACACCATCTTCTGCCTTCATTAACACAAACACGGCAGCATCAGCACATGCTTAAACTGGATGTGTTTGTTGATGCCGACATGGAAATGTATGGACATATATTATAGTGTGTGTTAGTCAGTACAGTGTTCATTTCCTACACTATTAACAGCATAAATGTAACATACTTAGTATTCCTTGGAGAGTTGATTTTCCCAACTGTTTATATTTATCATACCATTTTTTTGCATTCTTACCTTTTAGTAATCTATAGCAGCCTAATAATGATTATTAATTTATCATAAAGGTAAACCGTTTTAGAAATACACATTATATTTAGAGTAGCGATACTTTACAACACCATTCATAATAATGAAACAGGTAACCATGATGGGCTGAAATCCCTTTGAATAATACATTCATATTTGTCTGTGTGTCAAAAATGCATGTCTATTAATAGTGGATATCAATAGTAAGAATTTTCTTTAACACAAGTTTAGAGTTGAAACAATTTCAATTAGCTTAATTTATTTTTGGTATGGCATGTTACTACATTGAACAAATCCATAGTAATGCCCTCAATCCCCACATGTCCAGTTCTGTATAAGCACTGACAGTACTTGTACTCACATTGGTGGATAAAGCCATCCTATACCCATTTATTAACCTCATGACCACTAACTCACTGCATGGATAATGAGAGAGTCACAATATATCCACTTCCTCGACTGCATCAGTGGGGAACACTGGATGGTGGCGTGATTTATCAGCAGCCAAGCAAGAGGGCAGACAACAACTGAAGATCTAGTTGAATTCATTTGAGCCTGCAGTGGAATTTGTGGAATTACAAAAGAGCTGACAGTGCACAAATGATTGAATTTAGGTGAATTCAGAATTTTTCAAGCAAAAAAAAGACACACGCTCAAAAATCAATGTGTCTGGCAACACAAATTTGTGTCTGTGCATATATATATATTATACATGTCCTTCTACATTCATACTCTGTGTCTGCACAGCAGTGTGTGTGTGTGTGTGAAATAATGAGCAGAAGCTAAAACATAATTGTATTCGGAAATCTCAGTACTTCAATTTATTCCTCCATTATGGCTCAGAGTTCAACACGGTGCAGAGAGAGAAAAGCCTTTGATTATGAAGCTGTTAAAACCAAAAACACAATGTAAACAACAGCAGACCACCAGGCTGAACTTGTACATTTTCTCTCATCAAAACAGAATTGATGCCAGATTTGCATACAAAGACACTTGGCTACAAAATGCTTGGAATGTGCAAATGTTTGAGGCGTTTGTTTGAAGACTGCAGTGTTGCAGGTTTTTCACAGAGTTTTTGCTTCCACAAAGTGTGAGGTTGATAATGTCAGAGGAGCTGCAGAGTCAGAGAAAAGCTGTTATAAAATGCTTCATAACCCCGTGACTAAAGGACACCTCAGCTCTCTTCTTATAAGCCTTCAAATCTCCATCTCTCCCATTTCTAACAGTTTACCCTTGAGCACCCTTTAAGGTAAGAAAACAGTTGTATTGGTATCTTATTTTGAAGTCACAGGAGACCAGACTAGAGTGTGTTAGAGATAAAGGGGGAAACATTATCTATATGTGCAAAGGTTGAAGTGAAAGCGTTGCCTCACATTTTGAGCTATTAGTTTTAAAGGGAGGAGGAAAGTGCAAGCTTTCAGGAAAAATAGAGGCTTTGGATAATACTGATGTCACAAACTAACAAATTAACAACTTGTGTAGAATTCTGCAGCGTTAATGAGTGCTGACTTTTCAGTGACAATTATATGGAGTTGACAAGTAACTGGAGTGTTGTTTGTTCCGTCATAGAGCCGATATGTAGCTCTGGGGCAAAGGTTCAAAACTAGTTGACTTAAATTAATGCTTATAGGTGTATAGACTTATATTAACTCATTCAAGTTTATTTTCATGTTTCATTTGTTTAAATGTCACTAGATAAAATGGTTTGAGCTAAAGTATATGCATGTGACATTGACTTCCTGAAATGTCTTGAAACCTCAAAAGGATATCTTTACATTTGGAATTTCAGTACCACACACATTGTGGAAAAAAGGTTTTACAACTGCCTAGCTACAGTAGAAAAGGCTCATTTACATGTAGCTACCAGTTAGCCTTATTTATTGTTTTTTATAAGGAACCCTAACAATGTTTTTTGGGATAGCCAAATCAGAAGTGTAAAGAATTAATTTATCATCTCACTCTGTATGTTTATATTCGTATTAAATGTATTTTTCCCCAGACACACTCATTTTGTGAGCTTTTCCATAGAAGTGAATGGCTGTGAATCACATCTGTGGGAGAACAGATTAAATGTGTGGCGATGCACACATGTGACAACACAACAGCAAAAGAATAATAAAACAGTTGCTTTTTGTTTGTAGTTTCATGTCTGGTTTGGAAGACGTTATGACATCAGAATGTGACACCTAATTGAAAATTCATGAGTGTGAATTAACGAGTGCAAAAAGTGCCACCTCCAACAGATCAGCATACTGCCATACTTCTGGGCTGTGTGTGTCTGTGTGAGTGTGTGAGAGAGAGAACGCAATATCATTCACAATAGTAGAATGACTAATGCTACCACGCAGCACCAAGCTGCTTCAGTAAAATTCAAATGATATCAGTGCTCACACTAAAGAACTGTGAATTATAGAATAAATGTTAGTACACGGCAGTAAATGTATATTCTAAAATATAAGATGGATAAATATTTCCTGAGAAGAAGAGTGTGTAAGCAATATTAAATTTTTCCGAAATGTGTCATGGTTTAGGCTTTTCTATGGGTGCCGTGTTTCCCTTTGAAATATGTTGTAGGTGAATATCTTTAAAGGAACTATAATCAACATTTTCATATTAACAATGCATCACGTGATGACTTATACGTGAAACACCCCCAGATAGTTATCACTGCAGTTCCTCTCAGCTCTATGGAGTTTTGTAGTGTCTTTCAGCTCATTGTTTTGGTTTTACCGCATTTAGCTCTACTTTTTTGGGTCACTCTCACCAACTTTGTTTGCAGATGCAGGAGGGAGCTGTTTTCAGTGAAAAAGTCGACCGTACGCTACCTGCTCAGCACCAAACAGAAGACTGAGTTAGTGACTAGCTAGTGATAGTATGTCAGAGTTGTACTTGCAGCTACATCTTTGGCTAATTTAAACAAAAAAAAAAAATCAATCACAGTTACATTGCTTTAACATGAAGCAAGACCCAGGACCCTATCCTCATTCCCACCCTTAAATTTTTGCTGGACCTTTACACCAAAAACCATCCTCACCAAACCCTCTGTCTTTTTCTGCATGGTTCAGACAGCATGCAGGTTTGAAGGTCCCTCCACTGAAACCAGATCTAATGAAATTCATTTAGCAGGGGAGTCCAAACGCACCTATTTCACGGTAGGGAAAACACTGAGTCTACAAATGAAACGGATAAAGTGCAACTCCATTCGGTCCCATACAAAATCATTTCCATTTTACATCACACTCATGTAGCGAGTGGTGAATGACATTTCCCCGTGCCAACCGTTAAGCACGGTCTGCTTCACATACACACCCACAGATAAAATGCATGTGTATAAAAACAAACTGTCTAACTCCCACTTGTGCCCTTTAATATTCTGAAGCTAGTCAAACTATTTTAGGTGACATTTGCTGTTTGCATGTGTCCTGTGCATATCACCACAGAGCAAAACTGCTCTGATTGTAACCTTCTACATGATATAATTATTTTGGAGTTTAAATATTAATTTTTTTAATTAAATACAACACTGAACGACAGAGAGTAGCGATCCAGTAGTGGCTGGATGCTGTAGCTAAGACCATGCTTTGGTCCATGCATATAAACTCTGTCATATGATGAAATGGAATTAAGTATTAATGAAAAAGTAAACAGAGATGCAAAACCACACTAAACACTAAAACTGCTGAAGCTGACTAGAAAGCAGAAGGTCTGTTGACTGGCTGTGAGGATCTGATGCAAATAAGAGGAGTTGTAACTGAATAATCTCATCAGATAAAACCCAAATGCTGTCCACCGGCATGAAGAATCTTATTTATAAAATCAAGCCTCTCAAAACTAGGCAAATATAGTACATTCAATCATTTATAAATGGGTAAAAAGAAGTTATTTGATTATGATGTAATTCCATAGCTCATTTTAAACAGCAAAAAACACACTTTAATCAGACACTATAAATCAAGACTGAGATCCATCAAATTACAAATAATCCAACTAAAGGTACCCCGACTCAGAGCCACAGCACAATCTTGTTGAAAGTAACAACATTCACATTTTCTACAATAATCATGCATACTAAAAAAAAATAAAAACATAAGCTAAGGATTTCCAGATTGTGGTGTGATTCATTAAGGAAGGGAACCTACAGGGTTCTTTAAGAATAAAAGAAGAATAAGTTTTCACACATATCAGAAAACATGACGTTACTCTGTAATTCTGACTATCATGGGAAGGTTATTCCACTTACCACTAGAAAGCTAAGAAAAGTGCTGTGGATGAATGGCACAAATGTTTCCCTCAGGGGCCAGTACCATAGCATGTTGCATGGGCCAGGTCACTAGCATGCAGGAGTGTGTAGCTCTGCTAGCAGCCTGGTTGAGCTTTCAGTTTGATTCAAGCAGCTACATGCAGCAGATCTATTCCAGGGTCCTTGACAAGAGGAATACTGATGTTACTCCTCTATCTACCATTTTTCCACTCTCCTCCCGATTCCAGTCATCTAACAGGAAGTCCATCTCTGTCTCCCTCTCCCTCTTTGCCTCCCTCACACACGTAGAGATGGATGGACAATGTGTGCAGGAGTCCTTGGCTGAACTGCAGAAGTGCTGACGTGGCACCAAGCCCTCTAACAGCGTAATGACGCCTCTATCTGTCTCTCCATGATGCACTCGCTCTCTCTTACACACAAACACATGCATGTACAGATAGATACTTGCAAAAAAAAAAACAAAACACTAATATACACAGGAAAGTGTACAGTTGCATGCATTATATCTGCACACAGATTTATGTGTTCACACATGCAAATGCACATGAACAGGAACTACCACATGCACAAACACACACGGGTGCATATGTTAACAGCAGAACACTCCCCCCCTATATCACTGTCTGTTTATCTAGTGACACCTTTATCACTCCATCCAGGCTCCTATATAATCAGTATCAGTCTCTATTGTCACACACACACACAACGCTCCTACCATGACCATCACACAGATGCACCCACACACACACACTCAAGTCAGTTCAGTGGTGTTGGAGTGTGTATTTCTCTTCTGCCTGTGTTAAAGTGAGTCATCTATCCTTCCACAGCTTCATTACAACCTGCAAGGGCAAACAGATAGTAGATAGAAAGTGAGTCTCTCTCTCTCTCTCTCTCTCTCTCTCTCTCT
>JAVQJF010055308.1:0-14051 GCA_036023855.1 Gadopsis marmoratus | reverse complement strand
AGAGAGAGAGAGAGAGAGAGAGAGAGAGAGAGAGAGAGACTAAACCAAAGGTAAGGTTTATTAAAAGTAATAATAGCCACATACTTGCACTCTCTTTCATGGACATAAACAAAACATGTTCATCAACAAACATTTCCATTCTGTCTGAATCTATGCTCCATAACATATTCTCGTAAAATGCTGATTAAAACGATTTAATACTTTTCAAGACCCCGCGGATTCTCTGATGCAGTAAGATCCAAATCCTACCTACATGAATATTATCATGTTCAGTATTGTTCACCGTTTCAGACAGGTATTGATTTAACTTCATGGTCATTCTAGAGACTCGGCACATACTCTGCTGCTGTGTGTCTATTGAGAGGAGTTTCAAACATTCAGTTGCATAAAACTACAATAGATTTACTTAGGTGGACCTAGTTGTCATGGTCACAAGCTGTCATTTGTCATTTCCATCGGTTGCCAAGCTTCATGAGTCTTAAGTTATATGGGCCGGTTGATGGCAGGAAGGAAGACGAGAATAGAGACATAGACACGAGAGTAGACATAAGGACGCCTGAGACTGACGCGGAGTGCTGCAGATGAATGCACTGAGCAACTTTTCCTTGAGACTGTGACGGACATCCCGGAGGTATTTTGGTTAGTTTTT
Source organism: Gadopsis marmoratus (assembly GCA_036023855.1). NCBI lineage: Eukaryota > Metazoa > Chordata > Actinopteri > Centrarchiformes > Percichthyidae > Gadopsis > Gadopsis marmoratus. Next base: position 13,402 of record JAVQJF010055308.1, on the reverse strand, counting down.
GTCTGCGTCTATTTATTGAACTAGATTAACAGAAACCGACACCGAGCTCAGCGACAGATACTGCATTCAGAGTGGATGAAATGCCCTCAAACCTGATTACAACACCTTATGAATTAGCAGCCTCTACGCTGTTTCCAAATGGATGCATCAATAAACCACAATGCATTCCAGTCCTTTAATAGGTCCCAAATACATCCTATATTTTATCAGATTTCTTTGGTAATATTTCTTTAGCAGCCTCTATCCACAAATCACCCGTTAAAAATGAGCTGCATATGAACATCATTTGTATGAGCTAGGTTAAATAAACCCCTCCACAGTTCTTTAAGCAGAGCTCGGAGACACTTTCTGACATCTCGGTGCAATTTTTCATGCAATCTAAGAACTATTACAACCTGTCCAAATGACTGATGTTAAAAAGGTAAACGCTCTTAAGTTGAAACAAACAAATCCAAACATGGATGTGCTGGTAGCACGGCAGGAGCTACTGTGTGCTCTATTCCCTCATCCTGAAACAAATGAAGGAATGATGGATGAGGAGAATTGCGAGAATGAGCAATGTTGAAGGAAAGATAAACAAGCTGTGACAAAAAAGAAGAGAGAGAAAGAAGAGAGAGAGAGAGCATTTATTATTGGAAGACATTTAAAAAAACAAAATACACTGGCAAGAAAAAGTAAGTGAACCCTTTGAAATTACCTGCATTTATGTATAAATCTGTTTTAAAATATGGTCCGACCTTCATCTGAGTTACAATAATGGACAAACACAATTTCTTTTAACAAAAAAAAAATTGTATTGTTCTTGTCCAAATTGAATACATCATTCAGACACCTAGACTTCAACAGAAGCTAATTGGAGTCAGAAGTCAGCAAACCTGGAGTCCAATTAGTGAAACCCGATTGGAGGTGTAGTTTGAGTTACTTTGGCTTATAAAAAGCACTCAGACATTTTGAGTTTGCTATTCACAAGAAGCATCTGCTGATGTAAACCCTACCTCGCAAAAAAAGAGACCTATGATCAAGTATTATTGATTTACATAAAGCCGGAAAGGGTTACGAAGTCCACAGTCAGACAGATTGTCTACAAATTGATACGATTTAGTATTGTGGCTACTCTCCCTATAAGTGGGTTCCCAGCAAAAATTACTCCGAAGGCATAACATAGAATGCTCAATGAGGTAAAAAAGAACCCTAGAGTAACTGCTAAAGGTTTGATGGAATCATTGGAACTGGTTAACATCTCTGTTCATGAGTCTACCATATGCAAAACATTGAACAGGCATGGGACACCAAGGAGGAAGCCGCTACTCTCAAAAATAAACACCACTGCACACTTGAAGTTTGCCAAAGAGCACCTCAACACTGCTTTGCTGCCTCTGGGCCTGGACAGCTTGCCATCATCGAGAGAAAAATTAATCCCCAGGCTTAATCAAGATATCCTACTGGAAAATGTCAGAGTGGCTGTCTGTTCAGTATAAATTGGGTGATGCTGCAGGACAATGACCCAATACATCAAAGTAAATCTTCTAGAGAACGGCTTAAAAAAAATGATTCCACCTTTTGTAGAAGCCCAGTAAGAGCCCTAACCATAACCCAGAGGTCGGAAACCCATGGCTCTGGAACCGCATGTGACTGTACCTCTGCAGTGGCTCCGACAGAAATTACATGGAAATAAATAGCAGTTGTTTTTTTTGCACAAAGTTAAATTTTTCAACGGGAACACCTCTTACCTTGGACTTTGAGGTGATACTCTGACACTGAAATAAAAAATGTTTTAATATTTCATCAACTAAAATATGCGTCACATCCTATGTCTACAGCCCAGCACCTTTCCCTGCAGGTGCTGGGAGTATCCAATGCCCACCCTCCATAAGCTAACCTTGGATAAGTCCAAAAAAAAAGAAAGAAAAACATCTCTGAACTTTAATTCTGCGTGGACAGATTCATATGATTTCACTGTTCACTGTTTCATGATGCTGGATTACCTGTATGCTTGATATGTGGTGAGAAATTCGCAAGCAACAAAACATTTTATGTTGAAAGATATTTACTGAAAAAGCACACAGCATTTGCAAGTACCAAGCTGGAGATGAGCAAAAAAGTGCGATTTCAACTGCTGCGGAAAGCTGAGCAGAGCAAATACACTTTCAACAAGTAGATCAAGTCTCCAAACTCAACTGCTGCAGCTAGTTTTGTGGCAGCTCATGAGATAGTAAAGCGTTAAAATGAAAGCCGTTCACAGACGGAGAGAATGCATGAAAGAATCATTCATTAAAATATCAGAGCATTCATTCTCGGACTTCAAAAACAAACTTGACATTTGTCAGAAAATCAGAGGTATGGTATGCCTCTCTCTGCAAAGACCGCCAAGGACAGGGCAATTAAATTGGCGACAAATATCACCAGTCAGCAAATTAAAGACATCAATTCAGCTCCAGCATACTCAATCGCCTGTGATGAGTCAAGTGACGTAAACAATATTGAGCAGACAGTACTGTTCTGTATGTGAACTCTGATGGGCCGCAGACTTAAGTTGTTTGTTTACAGTTGTCCCTCTCCTCCAATCACTTCCTGTATCCGTAACCTGACGTCTCCTGGATGACGCCACTGACCGGTCAATAAAACTCCAGCTCCCCCGTTGTTCATGCTCTTCTCCTCTGAGCCTTCTCTCCCGTGGACCTGGATGGAGGTCCTCTCTACTGTGTGGTCTGCACGGGGCAGACACACTAAAACTCTCTCCTTACAGCAGCGACTCGAGAGCCTGCAGTAAGATCCCTGGTTAGCACACCGCTAACCTCGGGTAAACAAGTTATTTAGCACCAGTGGCTACAACACAATGTCTGCCTGCTAAATTAACTTCAAGAGCAACAGGAGCAACGAAGCAAGTTGCTAACTCTGCAAAGAGAACAAAAGACCGACCGGGATCCTCCGACCTGCACCATCAGAACTCTGCACAGCAAGGACCGCGTTCAGCATTGGAACCACAGCATTCCCATTCTGGCTCAAATCTCCAGCTAACAGCAGCGACGCTTCAAGGACTGGTAACTAACTGGGCATAAACTGCTAGCATAGCAACGATACACAGCTAAGCACTGGACTGCTAAACTTGATCAATGCACTGGAACTTCACACGTGTTGATTTTGTTTATTCACTAAAACTGTACTGTTGTGATCCGTTTCATCGCTAGGGTGTTGGATAACCACTCTGCTGAGTTGATATTAGTTGTGCTTCACAGTCAGAGAACTGGTTACATCCATAATTACTATGTCATGCATGCACTCTAACCCCCCTCTTTGACTTGCACCATTATCCTGCACTGATCACACACATACATGTTGACTTGGCCTCCACACACGTGGAGAAGATATTTAAAGCTCCCGCTTCATGTGCTCTTTTGTTCTGGCCACGTGTTCTTGCTCGTGGCCACGTGTTCTTGCTCGTGCATGCGCCGAACACGCAGGAAGAACAAAGACACGCGCATTTGTTATGGCGCGCACCGACATACACACACACACGCACTCTCTTTCTGTTTGCACCCACACACACTCTCCTTTAGTTTAGTTATGTACATGTTTTAGTTGGATTACTTGTTGTGTTTTAGCTTTTCTTATTATTTGATAAATAAATACTTGTGGATATACATTCTGGTCTACCGTATTTAATGTATAAGAGTGGATTTTGCCAACCTCTACTATGCAGAACCCTTCAACCTTTACTAAGAGTATTGATATGGTTATTTCGGTTGTAGTTATCAATTTAATTATTAATCAGAGTTCCAAATTAATAGTCTAGTATACTTGATTTATGAGATTGATTGAGTGGCTATCATTTCCCTCCTTTAAAGGTGGTGCCCTGAGGTGACTTCAATATAATTTAATTTATATTATTGAATGTAAACCCTGTTTACTCCTCATAGCCAGAAGTGAAGTGTAATCACTCACTTCATCTTTTTGATACCAACTACTATGTTAACTATTTTGGTGCCTCTTTGAGGTTATTAATTATTGTTACATGTTTTGGTGTTCAGAAAGACATGCAAGCACTACATATATATATATAAAGCTTTATAAGCTGTGTTATCTTAATTTGAAGAATATGTTTTGCAGCTCCAGATGAATTTGTTTGGTGGGAGAGGGGGCAAAAATGGCTCTTTTGATAGTAAAGCTTAACCCAATAGAAATGCTCTGGAATTACCTCAAGAGAGCCGTTCATACCAGACATCCTAAGAATATGGCTAAGCTGAAGCAGCTCTGTGAGGACGAATGGTCCAGAAATCCTCCTGAACATTGTGCAGCTCTGATACGGAGCTACAAGAATCGCCTGTTTGAGGTTATTGCTGCCAAAGGAGGTTCGGCCAGTTATTAAAGCCAAGGGTTCACTTACTTTTTCCACCCCCCACTGCGAACATTTAATGGGTGTGTTCCATAAAGATATGAAATATTATAATTGTTTGTGTGTTATTATTAATGATAAAAATAATAAACTTTATTTATATAGCACCTTTCATAGATGGGGTGTAGCTCAAAGTGCTTTACAAGAAAGAAAAAATAAAGATAAATCAAAAACATGAATTTTATATATATATATATACACACACACACACATTATAAATATAGTGCAAAAACTGCACAATAAAACCAAGCATACAGATTGTAACAAAGACAACAACAAATAGGAAAAGCAGGTACGCCAGGGACAATGAAGTATTTGAAAGACAGCACTAAAAATATAGAAGGCATACAGCCAATAAAATATGTCAGGACAAAAAAGACAAACAGCAGTATTAGCTTAAGATCATCGTGTTTGTCTATCCTTGTGGCTTAGATGGAGATCAGGTCACATTTTATGACCAATTAATGCAGAAAACCAGGAAATTCACTTACTTTTCTTACCCCTGTATATCACATCCAGGTGCAAAACCAATTCCAATTTAACACAGACTTTCTTTGAAAATACCTACTGTCAGCAATACACTCTTGCTATAGCCCAGTAAAGAAAACACACACACACACACACTCTCTCTCTCTCTCTCTCTCTCTCTCAGACCTACACAAAACACAACGAACAACTTGGTTCTTAGGTGCAAGGAATGTGCACTCAGGGATTTTACAGTACTGAGGTCAGCCTCAGCCATGTTTTGCTGTTACCAACAAGCCGAGGGCAGATGGAAGGTTTGGGGGGAAAAGAGAGCTGAAAGCAGTTGCATTAGAGGGGAAGAAGGAGAGAAGAGGAAGGGAAGGACAGGGAGAGGGTGTGATGAGGGAAGGAGGATGTGAAAGACAGGAAGCAAGACAGAGATGAAGGATGAAGAGAATGAAAAGACAGAGAAAGAAGATGAGAAGAAGATGTAAAGGAAGCACAAAAGATGCAACTAAAAGAAAGGATATGAATATGATGGAGACCATGCATGGAGAGATAAACAAGGCATTTGAGAGGAGGGAGGAGAAGAGTAATGGAGGTGGGGGTTGAGTAAAAGACAGGAAAAGAGGGATGAAACAGAGGAGAGGGGGAGGAAGAGAGTGAAAATTGAGAAATATAGCAGGATGGGAAAAGCAGCTTTAAGGGAAAGAAGGACAAAATCAGAAGGATAGAAAGAGAGGAGAGAAGAGAGATACCAAGGTGGGAGGAAAATAAGCAGCTTATTAAAAAGGGACTGGGCTAGAGACGCAGAGAAAAAGCAGCAGCAGCTTTTTCTATGCCATCCTCCTGAGAAATCTGAGGATAATATGTTGCAGAGGAAAAACATTTTGCTTACCGCCCCTTAAAAACAGACTTAACTAGGGGAAACCAAAAGGCACGGCAGAGAGAGAGAGATAAAACACTGCTGCTGATGACAGCCGATTCAGCGCGGGACAGAACTGGGTTGGCGTCTTCATCACCTTACTTAACATCACATGTTACATTTGGTGGAAGTGTTAATCCACACAAGTTTACAGTGTCATCTGGGTGTTACCGAGTTAACCAGAAAAAAAACCCAACAGCATTTTGCTCAATCCTTTGGGCTACAATGGCCACAGGAACTAAATTGGTAATATGATACAGCAGTGTAATTTTAGTCCCAACACATTACAAAAAGAAATCACTACACTACAAAAAAAACCCATCCACAAACAAGAATGACAGAAACATTTCTTGAAACTAGCTTAAATATCAGGTCAATGCAAAACACTATCAGACCTCAACTAGCACATACGATTTGATACGAGCAGTGAAACTGTTCAAGATGATGGTGATCCTTGACACTAGATACTCCGACTTTAATCTCAGCTCAGTTTAGAGGTTAATAAAACATTCTTTAGAGGATGCTTTTTTGCACCTGATTGGGACCCGAGTAGGTAAAACTGAAAAGATAGCATTACACACAAGCTCAACCCTCCTAAAATAAGGCTCACTCACATCATGAATTTTCAAGCATCACATGTAATTCTTCTCGCAATGAGGCAGCAATATGCATTCTATCGCATTTCAAATATGAGATTATTCCTCATACTTCGACACGTAGTCTATGCATTTCAGTTCAACAAAAGAAAAAAGATATTTGAAGAGGTGCTTTTGTATGACTGGTCTAATTCCTAAAATACATTTTCTCCTGAAAGATGTTTGGGATATGAATGTAATGGCCATGCAGCCATGTTAGTAGGTGTGTATGGCTGTAGTCTGAGCTAAATGAAATAGTGGAAATGTTAAAATGCTGATGTTTGGCAGAAAATACGAGAGTCTAATCTATTAATACATATATTACATGATCATAGTCATGTAACCTTTTGTACTACTATCCGTCTGAGAACAACATGGTGCTAGAGTCCTGTTAGCGCAGTAGTCAGAGGTAAAACGTTAATAAAATAGTTTTGAATGTTTTTGAGCAGGCCTTTAAATAAATTTAAATAATGAATGGAATATTGTTGCTGTGCCACAAATAGGTATTTTATCACTTTCTGCCTTATGCGAGTCTGGCTCACAGTATGGCTCTGAACTGGGCAAGGCTAACAGTGTGGCTTCAGAGATAGCAGCACACGCAGACAAGGTTTCTTATCACCAGGGTATCACAAAGTCATACTTCCTCCATCCCGCAGGAAGAGACGAGGGAGTGACGGAAGAAGACAGGGAGCGAGAAAAGGAGAAAAAGAGAGAGGGAGAGAAAATGTCAAACTGTCTGGCCTTTTCTTGGCAATCCCACCATGTCTGTCTGAGAAATGAATCTTCTGTCATCTTTAGATAGGAATCTCACACTTATCTGTCGACACCCACACCTCCTTCCCCCCCATCATTCTCTCTTTCACTCAAATTCCTTCTCTCGTTCCTCTTTTCCCCGCATTTCCCCTTGTAACGGTCCACTCATTTTCTTTTAACCATATTTCCTGTTCTGATATTTACAGTATCTCTACCTGCCGTTTTACTTGTCTTCCTCCCCTTTTGAGGATGGGATGCTCGTTCTCTCTTTGTTAAAGCCATTATCCCCTGCCTGGCCACTTATCTTCTATCTGTACCCCTCCAGTCTGTCTAGCCCACAGCTGCCCACAGCTACACCCACACACCTCAATATGGCCCTCACACACAGCTATCAAGCTTTCTATTCCTCTGTAAACCTTCATATTGTTATCAGCAGGATTGTGATGTTTACTTGGGTCTCTTCCCTCATGGCTTTGAATGTGACACTGTGTGGAACTGCACATCTCATCTACCAAAAAGAGACAACACTTTGATCACACATCCCAACCCTATATGAAAGGGATTGCATTTGATATCGGAACATTTTTTTTTTTTATCTAGTTGGCGATAAAGACAATCATGAATGTGTGATGGGATTGCACTGGAGTGCTCTGTCTGTAGAAAATTGTAATCAGGTTTCGACCATTAACCATGGCCCTATGGCCCGTGGCCACACAGTGTTACTTTGAGGCCACCAAATACTCATTGAGAGGAGGGGGAACGAAAATGATAGACTATGAACTAAGAGACTGTGAGAGAATATACCATATGTTTACAAAGAATTACAATAAAAACTTTATTTTCTTTTTGTTAATGTCTTCGCATGTATTGAAGTGTCACAGTTAAGGAAGGCTGTGTTAAGTTTCCTGGATTGTTTATCATGACTCTCCATTTGTGCCACCAAAAATATACACTGGCCACAAAATTTAGGGGCTTGGTGGCCAGTGATTATAAATATTAGCATCTATCCCTGGTAATGGAGGGTTATTGTTCTGTTGTATTTGTTCCTCAGCAATTATTGACAGGCCAGTTTCTGTCAGTCTCAATCTCCTGATGTAGTGAAGAGGAACATCACCATATTTAAACCATCCTCAGGTTGAGAGGCAAACCAGTGCAGACTTTGTGATAACCTGCATACTGCTCGGCAATAATGGCAGCTGCGCTTTGGTAAAACTACTGCTAAGCCTGTTGCAAATTATCAACTTAATAAGACTGCAGATGTAAAAGAGCTCATCCTCAGTTCCTCTGATTTCCTCCGAGTTCTTCTAAATACGATTGTATGGTGAAGTGTTGTGGCGTGTGATGTGCTGGAAAGTGGTTTCTGGGGCCGAACTGAATATTGGTTGAAGAGAAGACACCTTTGGAATGGCTGGTGCTCATTTTTCCCACAAGAGAATGGCAGCAGGTGAGGAAATATTAGACAAATAGCCAGTTGCTGTTAGCTCAACAAAAAGATCAGCGTTTTAATAAGTTATGAAAAATCAGCAGGAGACTATTGGTAAAACTTTACAAAACAAATCAACACCTTGAACTTATTGTCGTGTTCCTCAAACCATTCCTGAACCATTTTTGCAGTGTGGCAGGGAGCATTATCTTGCTGAAAGAGGCCACTGCTATTAGGGAATACCGTTTCCATGACGGGGTGTACTTGGTCTGCAACAATGTTTAAGTAGGTGGTACTTGTCAGTGACATCCACATGAATGGCAGGACCCAAGGTTTCCCCGCAGAACATTGCCCAAAGCATCACATTGCCTCCACTGGCTTGACTTTTTCCCCACAGTGCATCCTGGTGCCATGTCTTCCCCAGGTAGGCAACACAAATGCACCTGGTCATCCACATGATGTAAAAGAAACGTGATTCATCAGACCTGGCCACCTTCTTCCATTGCTGTGTGGTCCAGTTCTGATGCTCACGCGCCAATTGTCGTGCCAATTGTAGGCACTTTCTGCGGTGGACAGGGGTCAGCATGGACACCCTGACCGGTCTGCGGCTATTCAGCCCCATATGCAACAAACTGCGATGCTCTGCGTGTTCTGACACCTTTCTATCAAAACCAGCATGAACCTTTTCAGCAATTTGAGCTACAGAAGCTCTTCTGTTGGATCGGACCACATGGGCCAGCCTTCGCTCACCACACGCATTAATGAGCAACCATGACCCTGTTGCCAGTTCACCAGTTGTCCTTCCTTGGACCACTTTTGGTAGGTACTGACCACTGCAGACCAGGAACACCCCACAAGAGCTGCAGTGTTGGAGATGCTCTGACCCAGTCATCTAGCCATCACAATCTGGCCCTTGTCAAAGTCGCTCATATACTTCCGCTTGCCCATTCTCCCTGCTTCAACACATTTACTTGGAGGACAAAATGTTCACTTGCTGCCATATATCCCCCCCCCGACAGGTGCCATTGTATCAAGATAATCAGTGTTCTTCACTTCACTTGTCAGTGGTCATAATATTATGGATGATCGGTGTAAAGTCGTGTGAAAGAACATAGACTCTTGTCTTTAGTTGTGGTGCTGAACTGAGAGCTTATCACCCTTTGTATGTGTCTGATAAAACAGTGCAGCAGACTTTACACCTGCTTTTCCCAGACAGGAAATTTCAGACACATTTTCCTCTGCCGCAGTGGTCAGCTGGGATACATCAGCTGCAGCGGGCATTTCTATACATTTCCGTTCCCTCCTCCCATATGTTGCTCGTCTAAAAAGGATGTAGGCTTCAGCTACATGGTCTCTGCAAATTGAACATAGTTTTTATATTTTGTTCAACTAACCACTGGAGGCATTTTGTCAAAAAAGATTGGTCTGGTTTTACGTGACTGTAAAGGTGTTGTGTTTAATGATGCATGTCATTGCACGGCAACAACAACAAAGGAACTGGATCGAGCCAAAACAACCCATTAATATGAAAGGTTTATTAAGATTAGTAGCTGCTGTAATGTTGTCCGTCACTGACTTATGGATTAATTCACTCAAGAGGAATTTAAACTTAACATTAGATACGTTTTTGGAAGGAACTGATTAATACTGATGATGAATGACAGTCATTAGGTTAACACGGTGCGTCAAAATTCATGATTGGACAAGGATTTATCTGACTAAAATCAGTTTAGGAACAAACTGCTCATCGGGATGGGTTCAAAATACCATTAACATACCACTTATAATAACATGTTGAACAGAAACAACTTAATAGCATTTAATTTTTTGTCAACAAGGCAACGCTGAAAACATCAATGTCTACATCCAACAAGCTGCATAACATGCTGTCAGTGTAAACGAGACAGCAAAGAGTGGAGGACAAGGGGACAGATTGAAAGGGTAAGAGGATGGGAGGGATGGGAGGCAAAGGAGAGATGCTTACATGTTTCTCTCCTTCGATCCTCTTGTCAGCCTGTTGAACAGCCTCCAGGTACTTAAAATGCAACTCCATCAGTCGATCAACCTGGAGAGAGGCCGACAGAGAGAAAGTGAGAGATGCACAATGCAAGAAAGCAACAAGAAAACAAGAAAAACATTAAGAAAAAACAGAGTACAAAGAAGGGACAGAACAAGATGAGACTCAAGAGGAAAAAATACCATTTGGAAAAAATACAGAAAACCCAAAATAATTTGATGAATGTGATTTTCTAAGTTAACACATGTTGTCGACTATGTGTTAGTGTGGTTGTGGAGCAATATCTCAGCCTTGTTCAAATGATGTCTTAATTTTCCTCACATTAATCATTTATTGGTTCTTTTCAACCAACCGACAGTTACAGGGAGAGAGGTTCATGAAGTGCAAAACAAAGACAAGCAAACACATAATTTTGAAGATTCTAATTTGTTGTATTAACATTTAATCAAAGACATGAAACATCCCTGTACAATGAACAATAAAACGAGGAAGTGGATGATGGAAATGAGACTCTAGAATGGCTTAGTGGTGAAGACAACCTCCAGGTTTGATTTGCCCGACAGGCAGTTTCTACATCTGAAGTTATGCGCCCTATTAAAGCGAGCAACACACTGACTATGAGACATTTTGTATATGTGAGGGGAGTTGTGGGAGTAGAAGGAAAAAATTGCAGCTAAGGTGTCAGGTTTGATATTTCAATCACTTTCTCAAGTTCTGTATACACAGATTCAGGGTAGTGCAGTCACTGATCTGAAGACGCCTGACTGAATGACCTGAATGTGAACCTAAATCCTCCCTTGATAATGTCTGCTTCTACCGTTTGATTAAAAAAAACATTAGAATGTTAAACACTCAGATATAGTCAGTTTATGATAATCACACATACTATAATCTGGTGATTTGTTTCAGCCAAACGTCTTCTGTGTCACTACTGACATGTCATAAGATATGTCTTTAGAAGCCTACTATAATAAGGTAGCTGGTCTTGATAATTGATAAATAAATAAAAAAGAGAGGGAGGTTGAAATTGGAAACTTCATATTTCCATTATCAATTAATCGGCTGATTATCTTCGGAATGTTGATAATTTAGAAGATGAAGAAAACTGACCTTCTCACAGTCATTCTCTGTGAACTTGTTGAGGAGTCTGCTTCTCTGTTGGGACTTGAGATTTCTCAGCATGGAGGCAATGATGGAGCAGACGTGTTCTAAGGAAAGTAAAGTGAGATGTAAAGCTAATAGCTTCCTCATTTCTATCCCCAAGACAATATCTCAAACATTTTCCAATACAAATTACATCTTTACACGTGCATTGTTTCTTTAAAAGGAAACATAATTGCAGGTGCCTCTCTCCACCAACTCTCTTAGACAAACACATTCAGCGTGTAAACGTAAATGGACGTGCATTTATATAGCACTCTACAAAGTTGTGCCAGACACACACACACACACACACACACACACACAGCAAAGGTGGCGTATGTAAGCCTCCTACATGATAACACTTCATCAAGGAGCTGATTGTGTTTTTGGTGCTAACTAACACATGAGCTATCGCTGTGTTCCTCAGTTAAAACAAACAAACCTGATCAATGCACAGCTCATTCATACCTACATCCACAGCCATCACAATGTGCAATTACAGCCCGCAGCCACCTAAGCATAGATACTCTTACAGAGCGTGCACAGAACGAGAGAAGGAGAAAATGTTCATGTTAATGAAATTTAGAAATCAATTTTCATTTCAAGGCATGCTGGAACACGCGTCACTGTTTTGGCTGTGGCTAAATTACATTCCTCATGGAGATAGAAAGTTGTCTGTGGCTGCTCAGGGGACATTTAGCAAGAGAGGGGGTCTAAAAAACATGGCTAAATAATTGGCCAAATTTACAACAAAAACTCCCATTGAGTGCCCTTGTTAACGCAATCCATGCTATGTAAGATGTGTTATCTTATTGAAAAACTACTTACTCACAGGCTACACCAGTAGGTGACAATCATAATACAATATTTTTCTGTGATATTGAATGAACACTACACTGTACACACAGGGGGAACAGAACATGACATTGTAAAATCTCTGGATATAAAGAATGGGGGAAAAAAATGTAATTGGACTTTATCAACAAGAGGTCAATATTCTATCTCAACGAGGCTTTGCAGTTGCTAAGCAACAAGAGTACAGGAATCAATCCCATTTCTGCTTTTTAAAAAGGGGTCCTGTTTGTTGTCAGCTTCCTTTGTGCAATCCCCTACAACTCGTAGCGTCCTTACTCACAAGACTTGAAGGCTGAGAAAACTAAAGGCTAACGTAACTATGAAACCTGCCAACGTCAAATCTTTCAGAATATACAGATACAGTATCATCTACATGAACAATACAATTGGCAGCAGAGGCAGGGAATGTACTGAAACACAATCCAAAACAAACTGGAGTCACATTCCTTTAGAAAGAAGGTCTAATAGAATATATATCCTGCTGAAAGATGAAATAAATCATATTTCTGCTAATTACTGCTGCATCCGTGAGACAGAATCCTTCAACTGAAAGAAAGAACTGTGGTTCTCTTTCAAACCTCACTCGGTATCTCACTATGGGAAGCGCCAGAAGGCGCCAGTGAGACCAATCATAGTGAGACCAATCATGGAAGCTCCAATAACACCACGTCTGGCAAGAGACAGACCAATCAACTTCAGTTGCACGGGTCCTCCCATACCCCTTATAAACGCCCCTGGGGCCTGACCCGTCATTCTCGCTTTCTTCCCCGTGAAGATCATACGAGCTCCTCAG